>JAPYYX010001862.1:0-29519 GCA_030522605.1 Cremastinae sp. B BG-2022a
ATTACTATGAGATATTTCAGTTCTAAATATAAAATGTTGATTTCTGAAAAACACGTAGCCATCGATTTTCTTCAAATTTTTTCCAAAAATACTGTCACTCATTATGCAACTTTTAAGCCCGGTACGGTAATGGGAAAATGTTACGATCCCTATTTTTTCGAATTTTAAAATTTTTATTTTTTATCAATCCATGCTAAAAGTTTATAAAAATCATTTTGTTCAACCCATCGGCACGGGTTATCGTCATCTATGAATAGATATAACTTAAGAATTTAATAACTCTTCCGTTTTAATTAAATTTATAATAAAATACAAGTTTTTAGTATTGAATTTGACTAATTCTGAAATCGAGTGACGGTCTGAAGTGTATGAAGATTACAGGTACTTAAGGATCATTGTTATTCGAAGGAAAAAACTTATTTTAAAAGAATTTAGTTAATACATGTGTTCAAAAGTTGGCGCTTTAAACCGTAACGGCCGTATAGGGTTCGGCAGACCCCATCAGGGGTTACTTTCTAAACATTTACATTTTACATGTTCAGAAATGTTCAGAAAGTAACACCCATCCCCGCAGGGGGTGAGGGGAATTATAGTTTTTGATCTTCTGAATGTATACCGAAGAGAAATCGTGGCGGTCACCCGTCTGCAAAGATATCCACAATTGAAAATAACAAAAAGCGGGGGGGGGGGAGATTCGATGGAAAATGGTTCAAATCATGAGGTCGAAAACAATATTTCCCTCTACGGAGATGGGGTAATTTTCTGAACATGTAAATGTTCAGAAAGTAAGCCCTGATGGGGTCAGCCGGACCTCATACGACCGTTACAGATTAACGCGCCAACTTTTGAACACATGTATTAACTAAATTCGTTTAAAATAAGTTTTTTCCTTCGAATAATAATGATCCTTAAGAGCAATGGAAACCAAAAGTTACTAGATTTCGTAAATTACGGATTTATCAATTAATAAATGAATTTTCATAAAAAATTGGACCACACCGCCTTGGATGGAAAAGAATGTATCACTGCTTTTTTGAGCTGTATTTTGCAATATTGAGGGAGAAATCCGTCGAAAAAAATTACCAGGGGTCGGTGCGAGTGAAATTTTTTTCTACGGATTTCTTTCTACAAGTTATATGAGCCCTGGTCTCCAAGGTACACACGATAATTTATATACCAAGATCCCATTTTGAAAGAAAACGCGGTTGCGGTATATAAAAGAATATATTCAATTTTAACAGGACTAAGTGATGGACCTCGCATTTATTCCGGTCGAATAGTCTTCATGTTTTTATTCTTATGGGCTCTTTTAATGTTTCAATTTTATTCCGCGAGTATCGTCGGCTCTCTTCTCATGGAAAAACCTCGATACATTCTCACTCCCCAAGATGTTCTTGACAGCAATCTGGCGGTTGGGTCAGAGGATATTGCTTACAATCATGATTTCTTTGCTGTAAATATTTTTTCGATTATACACGAAAAGATAATATAATATTGTAAAAATAATATAAATTAAAAAATAAATGATTTTAGACTTCAGACGATCCAGCTATCAGAGGAATATTCAATAAAAAAATGGCTCCGGATAAAAAACGAAAGAAGCGACCTTTTTTCACTCCGGAAGAAGGTTTGAAAATGGTGAAAAAGGGAGGTTTTGCTTTTCAGGTTGATACTGCGACTGCTTACAAAATTATCGAGGTAAATAATTTTATCACTTTTAGCTGTCATAATTTAATTACATCAATTTTTTGATTTTATTGTGAAGGAAACATTTGAAGAGAACGAAATTTGTGAATTGCAAGAAATTTATTTATTCGAACCAAAACATACAGCAACTGGGGTGGCACGACATTCCCCATTTAAAAAAATGGTGACTTACGGGTTAGGAAAGAAACATTTAATTTGAATTTTATTAGTAAAACATTGTTCAATTTTGGTTGAATTATTTAAATGCAAAATCTTATAAACTGATTTTTCGAAAGAATGCGACAAATAATGGAACATGGAACGCCTAAGCGAATGAGAACGATTTGGGCCCATCGACGTCCTCAATGTCCAGAAAGTCAT
Source organism: Cremastinae sp. B BG-2022a (assembly GCA_030522605.1). Taxonomy (NCBI): domain Eukaryota; kingdom Metazoa; phylum Arthropoda; class Insecta; order Hymenoptera; family Ichneumonidae; species Cremastinae sp. B BG-2022a. The sequence continues at coordinate 2,068 of JAPYYX010001862.1, forward strand.
AGCTCAATCCCAGTTCCAGTGGCGATCGAGGAATTTACTCCAGCCCTTTTCCTCCTAATCTGTGGCTGTGCGTTCGCACTCTTCGTCATGTTTTTGGAGAAATTGTCGATTCATCTCTTAGAAAAAACATTCGATGAGGATGAGAAAAATTTACAAACTCGAGGAAGTTCAGACTCGACAGAGACGAGAAAAGAATCACCGCCACTCGTTCTTTACCCTGATGAATTTTCTTAATTTATTCTTTATTCTTTATATAACCAAATGATCATTTTGAATTTCTTTATCGATCAATGGCCCAATCTACATTGGTTTACTTACAAATCGGTAAATTATTGCACACAGAAAGTATCGATCTCTATTTTACCTGCAGTAAATAATTATCAAATCTCACTTTCCCACGAATCGATAACTTGCGAATTAAATATCACGTTCTGAATTCATTTTATAAAACTCTCAATCATTTTTTGTTATTTGCTGTTTCTGCGCACGTTTTTATCTATTTCCATAATTTTTTTCTAAGTAGCGGGATCTTGATAGAATCGTGATACGATTTAAAACTGGTTGGATTGAAGTCAACGAACCGATACGCAGCCTAACGGTGTATAAGGTGGAATGCATACGTCCTCAAAGAAATCGTAACCTGAATATTTTGACCTAAATGACAAACTATTTAAATTGCAAAAAAAAACAATTTCTCCCTTTTGAAATGTTCAAATACACGGTTGAAGAAATGATTGTCTAACTCTTCTCAGAATACGAGAAGCATCCACCGTTTTGTTTTCGATTAAACGTCTGCGGTTACGATGAAAAAAATAGATAATTGAGGATAATGAAGTCTCGGTTATTCTTGCAAGAATATAATTGCTCAGGTCTATAATCACCACACTACAAGTTTTGCATTGTTTCTGTACTCAATATTCTGTTTTTCGTATGAAAGATGAGTTATTTGAAATATGAATACTCTATGAAATATTATTTGAAATAATTATCGGAATATTCGTTCGTCAATTTTTCACTTCGAGTTTTTTTATCTATTTTTTTGTTTCATTCCCGGAGGTATTCTCGTGATTTTTTAACCGTATCGTAGAAACAAAGAAAATTGTTTTGAACAGAATTTATTGAAGTTGGAAAGGAAATTACATTCGTGTGCGTGCGTATCCTCGAGTATAAAGCTTCGTACGAAAGTGACGTTCGGTTTACTCGTCCGCGAAATGGATTCTCGCGTGCATGGATTCAAATCCTTCCTGCCACTGTCGATCGTTGCTTTTATACTGATCGGAATACCAACTCACTCCGATGCTTATTTATGGCCCAAACAAAATACGTACATGACGAGATGGGACAAAGTCAACATCAACGAAATTCTCGACAGCAAAAGACTTCTTCATCACTATTTTAAGTGCCTCATGGGAAAAGGGCCTTGCCCGCCTGATGGACAGGAACTCAAAAGTAAGATATTTTATCTATAACAATAACACAAAAAAATTATTTAGTGATTCGGCATTATGGTTAAATAAACAAAATTGCATCTAACAATAAAACTACATAAGTAATGTGTACTTGAATATTATACGAGTAATTTTGGTTAAGGAATTATTTTTAGTTTAAAGACTTAGATATTTTTTATTAACAGTTTTGGTACATTTTTTACGTTAACAATAATATTTGTCTATGTATTTGTTGTATCTTTTAGATGACAATCCACTAACATTTGCTTTCGCAACATTTGATATTATTTCGTTAAAAATAACTATTTCTTGTATCTTGTATATTTTGTGCGACAATATTCTTACATTTACTTTCGCAACGATTTGCATCATTTCAGGGGCTCTGCCGGAAGCTTTGGCAACGGCGTGTGCAAAATGCACGAAGAGTCAACTGGAAGGTTCCATCAAAGTGATTCGTTATCTAAGGTAAAACATTTCAATATTGTTAAATTTTTCGAAATAATTTGTATTAATTTCCAAAAACTATTTGGATGTTTTACTATTGAAAAAATATCAATTTTCTTTCTGTACACGTATTCTAGGGAATTCGAACCCAGAAAGTTTGATATTTTGGCATGCAAATACGATCCAGACGGAATTTATCGACGAAAGTATCTCGAGCCACCACCCGATGACAACTCAGCATAATTCGACTCACCACATATCCATTCATTTCATTGTTTTCGTTAATTATAATCACTTCTTTTTTTATACCGGAGATAATTTTTTTTACTCGCCATATAGGCATGTTTTTTATTTAAAATTTGTTTACACGTTTTTGTAGATGTTTAATATTAAAGTTAGGTTTATTTGTTAACGTTCTAATAAAATATTATTCATGTTTTGAATTTTGTTTCGTTTTTATTATAACAAATGAGAAGTTCGGCAAAATTTGTAAAAAGGTGAAAGTCCCGGGGGTATAACGAGTCAGTGTCAAGATCGAGGTCAGTGTGTTACGAGGCGAATGAGAAAAATCTGGAATTGCACATTCTTTCTAACTGTACTACGACCTAAATATAAAAAAGTTGTTATCTAATAATATTTTTGATTCCATGTTTTAGATCCAACATGAATTTTTTTCCTTTAATAATTGTGAATAACAATCAAATTCTTACTGTAGTTTTCCACCAACAATTATAATGGTTATCAGTCTCAAATCTGACATCATTGTAATAATTCATTTTCGATTTTCCAACCAGTTGATTTTGTAATATCTCAGTTTTCAGCTTAGAGCATGTTTTCTTACCAGTCCGGAAAGAGACGATGATTTTTATTCAAGAAGTGTTCTCAGTGTCTCGACGGAAAACGAGATTTATCACTCTGCAAGCGTGTATTCCATTCGACTATATTTTTTTCTCCCACTTTTTATTCAATTTTTCATTCGAGCTCGTCACTTTCGAAAATTAAAAAAAATGTTCGTTAAGAATATGTCCAAATTACGAAAAAAAACCGTTTTTCGATTTTGTTTTAAGATAATTGGTATGTCGAATGCTCGCGAAATTCTATGCAATTCCGAGGCGATTTTGGAATCGCTCGATTCGAGAAATTGCAGCGGAAAATTCAAGCGACTACCGAAATGATCGATAAACGTAGCGAATACTATAATATGAACAATTTGCATGATAAGTGCCCATCATTTGTATTCATTAAATCATTAAACTAAGAGAGAGGGAGAGAGAGAAAGATACATATAATGTAAAAAATCATTCTTTATTAATACTTCGAGTACGTCGAGACTTCTAGATATAATCGCGAAGGGAACATCATTTTTCTTCTGGTTTCTCGTCAGAGCCTCGAGACATGGAGCTTCTCACGCTATTTCATTTTTTTCTTATTTTTTCGCAAGTCGCCTCGTGGGACAGGACGAGTGTGGATTTCGTAAAAAGTTACTACGAGGATCGTAGCATAAATCAGATCGTCACGTTCGCGTGCTGGGATTACGAACGTAATTTTGACAAATTAGATCTCATTGAAGATATTGTTTCACGAAAAAAATTTGAAAAATGTACATTCATAAATAATTTACCTTTTAATTATAAAATTTCAGAAGCTTTTAGTTTTATTCGAGGATTAACCAAACTCAACAAAGCAATAAATTATATACCAATTAAAAATGGCCTTGACATGAAGAAAATTTTGACAGTAAATTATTACAAGATCGGAATCGTCCTAGATTTTTTTTGTTCATCTGGAGAAATAATTCTTGAACAATTTTCCGAAAATAATTTGCCATTTAACAATTCTTATCACTGGCTCCTGGTAACCGAGGACAACAATATCCCGACGGAAGTCTTCAGACGATTGCCACTCTCGGTCGAGACGGAAATGACGTTCGCGAAACGTCAAGAAAATTTCTACGAGCTCTACGACGTTTACAATCCGAGTTATCGTCACGGAGGAAGACTCAACGTGACTTTCAGAGGGACTTGGAATCCTGAAGACGGTCTGAACGACCAAATGACTTTGTACAAATATGTACGTCGAGGAAACTTTAATGGGCTTGCTCTGAATATTTCAACAACGGTAAATCGTTTATTTAATTATCTTAGCAATAATTGATGGTCCCAATTCGACATTTTATTATTTGTAGTAATTATTTAACAAAACAGTACTTACGACTTTCATTCATTTAACATCAATTAATGATAGTAAAAACATTGCAATTCAAGTTAACCAAGCCACCGTTACCGGATTTTCAAACTTATCTAACGACCCCGATAAATCGCCACTTGGACACGATGCAAAGATATCATTATGCTGTGGTTTTGCAACTGAAAAACATATACAATTTTACGTAAGGTTTTTTTTATAAGATTGTTGTGATATAACTTGAGCTTAAATTTTCTTGATGGTTTTTCGATAGAATAAATTTGCGACGATCGAAAACTTGGGGCTATTTCGTCAACGGTACGTGGAACGGAATATTGGCGGAAATGATCGACGGCGTGACTGATTTCAGTGCCGTACCTTTTCAATATATTTCTGATAGATTCGACGTCTGTGATTTCACGGTGGAAACTTCGGAAGTGAAGTAAAAATTATCTTTATATTTTTTCTTTAGCATTTATTAATATGCACCCCATATGACCGTTACGGGTTAAAATAATTTGAATTTGTTGTTTTTAATCTCATAGGACACGCATAATTTTTCGCCATCCGAAAAAAAACAATATTAGAAATCCTTTTTTGACGCCCTTCGTTTCCAGCGTGTGGTATCTCATCGTAATCCTAAGCGCGATTTGTTATGTCACTTTCTACTTGACGATGAAACTCGAAAAAAATATTGACAATCTTTACACTGATAAAAATTTATACAAAGAATCGTCATCGGAAGTCAATCTTATTGTCGTTGCAGCCATTACGCAGCAGGGTAAGTTTTTGCACCTAACATAGAAATAATTAAGAAGTGTATAAAATTAAATAGTTGTACCGAACTGAGTACTTTTTAAATTAAAATTCTTGTGTCTTGTCTAGGGCCTTACCTGAGTAGACTTCATTGAAATCGAAATTTATTGTGTTTTCCTCTTCAGGTAGCACCGTTGCTCTGAGAACTTTTGCTGGACGGATTCTGTTCATTTCTCTATTCTTTTGGGGTCTGATGCTCTTTCAATTTTATTCTGCCTCGATCGTCGGCTCCCTCCTCGCTGAGCCGCCAAGATTCATCAATAACCTGGCGGATCTTGTCGCTCGAGATATGGAATTCGGCTGCGAAGAAATTGATTATCACCACCATTTCTTTGGGGTAAGCGCCGTAAAAATAGTACCCGAGTTCCACGTATTTTATAAAAAAATTCAAACGATTATTTTTTATTAACTCTCCGTCTATGTAGGAGGGTCGATTGTGTCCGGGCTAAAATTACTTTTCCTTATCATCATCCTTAACATGTTAAAAAGAATATTATTTAAATCGGTTTTATTTGTTTTTTAGGCATCAACGAATCCGGTAGTTCGCGCTCTGTATGAGAACCAGGTGAAACCGACGAAAAAAAAACCACACGGTGCGTACACGACTGTTGATGAGGGAATGGAAAGGATGCGAAAAGGTGACTACGCTTTTCAAATCGACACCGCAACAGCTTACAAAATTATAAGGGTAATAATGTTAGTAGTTAGTTATTTGTTTATCTTGCACATCCACCTGTGGATTTTTACAGCCAACTTACAAACCTGTCTTACAATCTTATTCCCTCTGTTTTACAAACATTTCTAAGTCCCCCCCCCCATTGTATTTGCAGCCGACTTACGTCCTAACCTGTATCGCATTCGAACATGCTTGCACATGGGCACGGGAAAACTGCAGAAAACCCGTGCCGATACATTTGGTGACGTCCTTTCTGGGTTTTTCGAAGTTGTCAAACCTTGAAAAACCCAGAAAAAACCACCTCCCGCTCAGCGCTGACCCGTTCAGCCAATGCGAGTTAAGCGGTCACTTATCTAAGTACTGGCAATGTAACTAACGGCAGCTTAACTTGTGGGACCGCCCGAACTGAACATCGACCACGGGTCCACGACTGTCGGTTGATAATAATTTTAGTATTTCTTCAGACACCTTCTGAGTAGTGGGCTATATAGGGGAGGTTGCTCTCACTGAAACCCTGGAAGAAATGCCACCCCCCTCCCCGCCGTAGATACGAGCCTCTTTCCTTCCATTACTTATATCTCCAACGGGTTCTAGGGGCGAAGCCCCTCCCTATAAGCACTATACCACAGTAAAGGAAGAAAAAGATTTGCCATTGTTTCTGAACTATCGATATCCATACATCGATATCCAATATTTCGAATTCATAATTTTTTATGGGGTTTTGACCGCCGCGAAATTCAAGGTGTACCAAAGTGTACCCCAATAAGTACCAAAAAAATGTTGTGATTGTAATTTTTCAAATCTTCATTGAACTATAACTAAAAATTTATTGATTTTCGCATCTTTATTAGATGTACTTTCATGTACAAAAATCTCTACGCACAATATACCAAGGCCAGCGATTTTTTATAAGCTGACAGCATTCTATACACATTCACCGGAAATTTCGTTTCTCAATTAAGGCCGGGGACACACGAGCGTTTTTGTTTTTGACGTCGGGGTAATTTTTATGGATGAAAGTCAAGACGTTCGTACGCAAAAATACATTGGTCTCATGGGAAACGGACGTCAAAACGAACGCTCGTCGTGTCCCCGGCCTAAGCTGTGGTTACAATTGTTCATATTAAAAAAAACTATATAATGTGTATTTTTTACAGAAATAACCATGTTAAGAATCGAATCTCTATTTTTTGACTTTCTAGGATACTTTTGATCAGGATGAAATTTGCGACCTGCAGGAAGTTATTCTTATTGAGACTAAACAAGTTTCACTTGTTACGGCAAAAAAGTCTCCGTTCAGAAAAATGATAATTTACGGGTATTATTGTATTTATTTTTTGGCGAATTTGGTAAACCCTCAAATATTTAATTTGTTCTAATAATTTATTAACATAAATACATTTTTAGACTGCGTCGCATGGTGCAGCACGGAATCACTGATGCCCTGAAAAAAGTTTGGTTCGAACCGCGTCCGACATGTCCTGAAGGGCACAACGCGAAACCCATGCCCGTCCAAATCCAAGAATTCAGCGCTGCAAATTTTTTCTTGCTTCTTGGTTGTCTAGTTTCCATTTTTATTGTGTTTCTTGAACTTTGTTATCATCATTTCCAAGGAGAACATGGTGAAGATTTATCACGAAGAGTTTCTAAAAATTCATTGGAATTTATCGATGAAATTGATGCACCTCAGGAGGATCTGAGTTGAAACATTTTTATTCGTTACATTCAAACTTTTGTCGATACGAAAATTGCATCAAAATTGAATTTGAATCATATGACAAGTAGAATAAAAAATATTGTCATCTGTCAATGTCATTTTTTGATGAATAGATCAGCATTTTTGGTTATTTTGTCAGCAACCCGCGAATGTCGATCAAAATTCATTTTCGTTTGAAAGAATGATGTGGTTGGACGGAAAAATGTCGGATGAAATTTTACCGTCCTGTATTTTCACTTCGGATGCTACTTTTCTCGAAGAGGTGAAAAATTGTTGTTTGAATCATCACGAGACCGAAATCCCGGAAAAAATATCATCATCCGATGTAGTTTATTCCGGAGAATCCTCCAACCATGTTTACACAGAGGAAGAAATAAACGAGTTCGTGAAAATCCTAGAAAAGGTTCTGAGAGATGCAATTTCTCGCAGGATTGTCAACTCCTCTTCAGGAATCGTTGAAAAATTGTCATCCTCTATAATAGATGGCAAAGGAATTCCAGACCCATCATTGGACAGTTATTCATCCCTACAACATATGAAATCCATTGTTCTGGATCAATTGTCTTTGTTGAGAAGACACGAAGCTTCTCTACTTCCGGTTCCGGTGCACGATGAACAAAAGTCGTCCGAAACGGGAAAGTCTTCGGGAAAGTCGCGAGATGGTTCTTCTTGCTCGGATTATTCGACTTCGGAAAGTTCCAGTTACGTTTCTTGCGAGGATTCTGGCGAGACCCGTCAGTATCTTCCTCGACCTTGCAGAGATAATTTCGGTGAATATATTAGAGAATATTTCGGCGAGTATTTTGGAGAATATTTAGAAGAATTCCTTGGCGAGAACGATTATCATGAATCGTTTCCTTGGATCTCAAATTGTCTCGACACCAGAGGACTTTGTCGTCTTGTTGAACGAAGATTCTCTATCCTGGAAAAATACGCGAGCGAATTGGAGTGCGATGACTCGGGACCGTACGTTATCGGTTTTCAAGGAAAATCGGATCTTATCGGCAAATGGGGCGATTGTCGGGCTGTCGTCGAAAGTGCCATTTACGACCATGACTCGAGCTTGAGTAGCTCTAGTTTGGACTGTTCAAAGTCGGTGAGCTTGGGGGAGGACGAAGAGGAGAGAACTTTGTCTTGTATACGTTACGACGAGTACGAGGATGATCTGTCTCTCGTCTCCAAACCTGTCAGCCAACGACATTCCACGTTCGAGCGTTGTAGCGAAAAAATAGATAACGGTGCTTACAAAAAAGACGACTACAAAGTATCGAGTTGCGATATCAGAAGTCGGACCTGTCGTGAAATTTTCAACGGCGTTTGCGTTCTCGACAGTGACAATTTTGAAAATTCAAAACGTTTCGATAAAATTGGACAACGCGGAGTCGCTTCGCTTTGCAGAAAACTCACCAAATGGTTTTCAAACATTTTTTTAACGTTTTTCAGCATTTTAAATTTAGTTTCGAAAAATATAGGAAATATTGTTTCAGGACACATTGCGTCACCAAAACCTTGTGCGGAATTCGAGGACATCCTCACATCGTGATTCACGCTCCCTCATTCAGTTATCCTTACACTTTAAGGCGTCGAGCGAGATTGGATTTTCGTAATTTGCAAAACATTCAAGTAAACAATTTCTTAAATTTAAAACAAAAATAATAACTTTTTAATCTTTGAATTTCTATTTTTTAGTTTGGTCGTCTCTCCTGGTTGGAAAACAGAAATTCGCAGGTGATTTACGTCTTGCCAAATTTTGATAGAGACGATGACATGGAAAATCTACTGCAAGAGCTCATTCGCTCTGTAAGACCTGATGTCAGGCTCGAGAATCTCTGGATTATGAAGGCAAAAAGGTCTCGGAGATCAAAAATTTATGAGAACTATCCTTGTACTTCTGGTATCGAGAATATCCTGATGGATCCTCACGAATACAGGAGACTGAGAAATTTGACAGCTGGCAGACAGACTTTCATTTTACCTGGAATTATGCAGAACAAGGACGTTTTTGTCGCTTGCGAACTCAAAATACCGATAGTTGGTAAAATTTAAATTCAATACTGAGAGCATAGTCTTTGACATTTTTGACATGGAAAATTAACAACAAAAAAATATGTAGGAATTTCTTTGAGTCGTCAGAAAAATTTTGCCATAAAATCTGAATTTCTTAAATTCCTGCAAGAACGTCAGATCGATCATCCACCCTTTTTGGAAGTAAAAAATTTCAACGAGGTATAAAAAGTCGGAAAGTGTTTCGTTATCTCACAACCAAATAAATATTGTTCTTGTTCATCCGTTTTTAATTGTTTGAATAACACATGCCAAAATATTGTTATTAGTTGTGCGACGGTTTGGCGAGAATGATGATCAAATTTCCCAATCACGATACGTGGCTTGTGAAAATTAATATTGGCTTCAATGGATGTCATACTGGGGTTCACAAATTCAATAATATCTCGGTAAATGATATCATCAAGGCCGGAGTGAGTGAATATCGACTTACTGATTAAAATCGTTATATGCAGTCTACGACTAATTAAATATTTTCCCTCAATCATCGTCTAGTGCCGCTGTGATACTGACAAGAAAAGAAAACTGTTCAATATTTTGCTTGAAATATTGCCAATGACACTTCAATTAAAGTCTCACGTTTATAAAAATTTTCAACAATTTCTTGACGATCTTGAACATTACGGTAAGCAAATAATTGTGGTAATTATCTTTTTTCTAACTCTCTTTTCTCTATTTTTTATTCAGGTGGTTTAATACAGCCGTGTCCAAGATACGATTACAAAACGATAAGTCTCGGAATTGTCATAGCGCACGACACTGCGACACCGCAGCTCCTGACTGCGGCGGAGGTCGTCAAATTCCGAGACGACATTAGAAGTGACATTGCTTACATTCTACCTCAGAGAATCGTGTCTATGAAAAGATTGAGAGACTTGGCGGAAAGGCTCGGCGTCGCTTTGCGTTGTGAAGGGATGGTCGGTTTTTTTGGCATTGATCTTGTTGTCTGGATCGACAAATCGAAGGTGAATAATATTATTTCAATTTTGAGATTTCAATTCATGAATTTGAAACACGTTGTAGAGGTAATCACAATCAATCGGATTTAATATCGACCCGAGTTTAGAGATGAGTCCGGGTACGGGTTCAGTATTTTTGGGTTCATTATTTTTCATTATGGATTCAGTATATGTCTCCCAACTTTGGAATCTCATACATTTTAATGAGAATGAGCTGACCACCACCATTCTTCTTCGAGATTTGTTCTGTGAATGAGATCTGTGAATAAGATGACTAATCAAGAAGATTTATTTTTCTTATGCTAGGAACAAGAGATGTGGATCGTTGATCTTGATCCTCATTACACAAATCTGCAATCGTTCGACGAATGGATCAACTTTTGTCTTCGGTCCCATCAACCTTGCGACGACCCAAGGTCACTTTTTATTTCTCATCAGTTGAAATGATATAAATTTGAAATTTTTGATGTTATGATGCAGAAACAAAACTGGCCAGGAATTAGTCGAAGAAACGATCGTGTATTGCTGGAAAAATTGTGATCGTTATTCGGTTATAAGTGCAAAATTACGTAGCAACGGACTGACCTATTATTCCGGGAGTTCATTGATCAACGAATTCCGATTTCAAGGGTTCTACTTCGATTTAATTGTAAGTTACATTTCATGTCACATTAAAAAAATAATTCTTTTTTGTTGAAAATATTTTTTTATAGACCAAACGTGGTTGCATGCTATGTCCGATCGACCCGGAGTTTCGGGACATCTGCTTAATCTCAATTTATCCCACGAGACGACTGGCGATAAAAAAATTCATCGAAGCCCTGAAAATGTTGCACGGAATGTCGATAGATAAAAGGAAGCGCACGAAGACAAATTTGCTCGTAAATTATTTTAAATATAGAAAAAAGTAAAATTCAGAGGAGAAAAAAATTTGAGATTTATTGATCGCATTGCAGAAACTGTCTAGAGACATGAGCGGATTGGTAGGAGGCATTTAACAGGATTCTTGATGTCCAACGGTAGATAAGATAAAAAAAATCAACTGAAGGTAATGAATTCAAGATCGTAGGTAATAATTTATTTTTCTCGACTGTATTATCTATAATCAAGAATGAAGGATAATAATGATGAATCAATTTGCAGATCACTTAAGGATGCTCTTGCGGACCCTGTGACTCAAATCAGCAACGGAACATGTAAAGTAGAGGCAAATTTCATCAAGCGAAATTATTTTAATGATAATTCGTTGAAAATTGGCGTTGACGTTCTCTGTCATTATTACATTACACAGTGTGCAAAATTTCTAGAAGCTCCATCGTATAAAAATCAAGATATTAATTCTACAAGATCACACCTTTTAACATAAGCTCTTACGAAGCATTACAAAAAGTTGCGACTTTCCAAAATAAATATCTCAACTTCTGGACGGTCAAAATCTTTATAAATAATTTTTACATGAGATCTGCAAGAACCTCCTTAAACGAGTTTTAGGAAATCCTGTTCGGAGTATTTAAAAAAAAAATTTCATTATTATTATTGTCACAGTCTCGATAGGTTCGAGGGCTGCTGCATAAACTTACCCACCTCATTCTATATCGATGAAAATAAATCTAAAATTGGGGTTGGCTGTTAATGGGAGAAAGAATTATTGATTCAAATGTATAATTCGGATTCTGGTTGGTATTATTTAATAAGAACGTGATTTTACGAATATATTTACAAGTTTAATATTGGGAGACCGCTTCCAGATTAGTTGTGTCCCCAGGACAGACTGACTGGTATTTTTCAACTCATTAAGACTTGTTACGAAGTAATAATTTTTGCTGATTCTACAAAAATAATCAATATGGGACAACTCGGAGTCTTTCTTTTTTAGAGAAAGAGAAGACTTTGAGTTGCTCACACTATTTTTCTACCAAATTCGTCGTACGTTCGGTCGGTCGGTCAAAATAACAAATTCTTTTCAACTACGATTTTACCGAGCGTAAAATTGTATTAACAAGATTATGTTTGGGACCTGAATTGAATGAATTATTGACGATAATGATCAAACAATTTGTCGAAAGAACGTTTCGCTGTCAACGAGGCGCACGATTCACCTCTGAGTATGATTTATGCAGACTCTGACGCACACTTCTATATTGTAGATGTGTATATAAATATCTATACGATACAAATTCACGATGTTCCTGCTACTGAATTGAATTCCTAATCAACATGATTTAGGACCATCTGTCATTCGTGTCGCAGGAAACGCTTACACACGCTCAAATCAGAGAAACGTGCTTTGAACTATTTTACTCCGCCGATTATTATATTTTCACTTTGGCTCGGAACACACGAGTATTTTTTTGACATCCGTTTCGTATAGCCTCAATAGACTTTTGCGGGCGGATGTTTTGACGTCTGTGCAAACGCATTTTAAAATTCACTTGAAAAAATTCTCAACGCTCATGTGGTCCTGGACTCAACTGATACTGGTTATTATTCTTTTTTCGTTAAAAAAAGAAATTTGCTAACAAGGATTCAGAAAATTGATTTCAAAAAGTAAAAAACGTAAAAACATTTTTTCCATCTTACTTAATATGGAGTTTTTCGCGCATTACGCTAAGTTATTAATTAAATATTAAAGTAGGAGAATAAAGAAGGGAAACCTACTTCTTTTACACCTTACGCGAGGTATACTATTAGGAAGTCTCACTTGCTTGTTTTATTATTTTAATGTAGTGTATATAAACTTTTCTTACAATTTTTACAAATGCATGCGAATGATATATTTAGATTAAATTGAAAACTCATTAACAGCAATCACAACCTACAAAGTTAATAGATTTCATAAATTACAGGTTTCTCTCTCAATATCGAATAATTAAACTTCAAAAAATTACAATGTATCTCTTTCGATATGAAGAATCCAGGTCTCATCCAATTTTTTATGAGAATTTCTTTATTTATAAATAAAAAAATAAATACCGCAGGCAATCAGCTCCGACGAGAAGGCTATTATCTGAAATCTGAACAGACTTGGATTTTTCGAATCGAAAGGAATATGCTGTAATTTTTTGAAGTTTAATTATTCGATATTGAGAGAGAAATCTGTAATTTACGAAATATAGTAACTTTTTTGGTTGTAATTGCTGTTAAACTTTGATGAAATTCGGTGACTTCTGTTCTTAGATGTCAAATAATGAAGTATCGTTTTTTTAAATTTTTATTTCAATCTTTAATTATTCGATATTGAGACAAAAATCTGTAATTTATGGAACATGATAACTTTTTTGTTTGTAATTGCTGTTAAACTTTGATGAAATTTGTTGATCCATGTTTTTAGATGTTACATAATGAAGTACGGTTTTTTTCAAAATTTTCATCTCCAACGTTCATGAGTACTCGAATAACAAAGTATATTTTTATATTCACCGCTAGTGTATAGTTACAAATGTACTCAGTAAATATGAGGGAAAAATTTGAAAAAAATGAAATTCTCTTTTTCCTTTGAGAAAAACATTCTGTCTAATTTTCATCAAATTATCATGATCTTTTATATTTGAAACGAGTCACGTTTCGGAAATGTTTTTGCCACATAAATTAAGAGCATAGAATTTTTAAAAATCATTCGAGTAGCGATTTTTAATCTTTTTTTTCAGAATGAGCAAGGGAGAAAAAAATGTAGGTCCAGGGTTTCAGTACGTTTGTGGCACACTTTCCTGATAAATATACTTCCTCATCGTTGGTTCCCATCTTTTGTCCAACTGCTCTTACAGTTTCCAAAGCAGCGTACGAAAGATTTGCATTCATCATTATTTCTGTTCGGTACTGCTTTTGCGCTGGTGCATGCTCCTCGTCGTATCGAGTATCGATACATCGTCGTCTCTGAATACCACACCACGAGAACGAGACACATAGTTAGAGATGGAGAAAGAGAGAGAGAGAGAGCGAATGATATACGCTGAAGGAAGAATACATCGTCGTCGGTGCAAAGTCTGCTGGAAATTTCATTCCCCGATACACATGACCTCTCTGTCCGCAAAATTATTTTTTCCCTTCTCTATTGTCTCACAAACGAAAAAGAAATAAAAAAGAAAAAAAACGCGCGTACGAAAAAAGTAAACACACGTACCGTCCCGAGTTTTTTTTCTCACACTTCAGCCGAAGGGTCGTTAAAAAAAAAGCTTTTCACCGAAGTTTTTCCTCTCTCAGAATTTATTTCAGAAATTTCTTTTCTCTTTCGCCTGCTCGAAATTCAAGCGCGACGCGAGAATTTCCATCGCCTCGGAGGATCCATTGTCACGTGGGACACGAGGAAACTTAATATTTCATCGATGCACGGGAATACGAAGGGAAGGCATCTTGGTATCCATCGTGGATGGATCGTGAAGATGATAACAGTTCGAGAAAATATGGACGAGTGTATCTCTTACCTCCTGTACAAAGTGCTGCCGGTAAACTTTTCTCGTTCGATTTCGTCAACGATATGCGTCAGTATTTCCCTGCGATTCTATACAAAGTATATTTACATACACTTAAAATAAAAGAATTTCGATCCTAGACTAATTACAAAAAAACTAGAATAATTATTTACTTTTTCTTTATCGGAAAGTTTTCTTATGGAAATTTTGAATAAAAATATATAATCCATATGTTTTGCGATAAAAATTTACAAATCAATTAAAAAAAGAAAACAGTATTTGTGACGTCTAGATTCTTCGACGTAAATATATGTTAAATGCGGTGAAAAAATGTTTTTCAAAATAACTTAAAAACGCTTCTTACAATTTTCATGGAAAAAAAGGAGATGTTCGAGTACTTTGAAAAGAACAATTAGAAAACAAATGAGCATTATCTGCCGTCTAGTTTTGAAGAAAAAAATTATTCGGTATGTAACGTGGCGTTACAAGTATAACTTGGCAATTTACCACGACACTTTTTCGTAAAAATAAGATGATAGTGGAGTCTCGATACCAAATTATTCGTACCGGAGAAAAATCGCTCATTATCGATGAATCTCTCGTTATCACCGCATCGGTAATAAAGGAGTCCATCGTTCGAGTCGCCACTGCCTGGCGAAAATCAAAATTTTGGAGAACGTACACGAGGTACGAGAGGGGTGAGACCGCGTAGAGCCGGTCATTGTCGAGCGAACTGCGATCGAGCGTAGAAGCGTAAATCGAGCGAGTCAGTCTTTCCCCCTCTTTTTTTGTAAATCGTTGAAAAGTATCCCAAGTGTCGTGCAGTCATCAAAAGTTTCGCGAGCCACTAACTCATGTGTGAAACCTCTTTGCCCGTGAGTTGCCGAAGAAAGAAGGAAAACGAAAGAAATTGAAGTGAAACCCCAAATCCGCATACGAATCATATTCTATCCAATTCGCGTTTCAAATTCCCGACGAGTTAATTGTCACAAATACCGAGAGGAACGAGGAGCCTCAGAGGTTAATAAATATTGTGTCCGGGAGCGATAAATGAAACTGAAGTTCAATTAAAATATTTCTTGTATTAAGATTTTGAGATCGCGTTTTCTTTCGCGTCATCGTTCTCCCATATATCCTCACCACCCAACCGGTCACAAGTGGAAATCATACACTTATTTCAGTGAGAGAACTTTTAATCGCAAAATGGTAATGCAAAAATTCTGTAAAATATACCCACCATATTTACTTATCATATACAATGTCATGTATCATATACCATATATATTAAAATGTTTTCATCGATGAAAGAGAGGATGTTTCTCGAAATTAATATTTGAAAAATTGCAAAAGGAAAGCCCCGCCCCATGTTTATATAGCACCCAGAAAACGAATTACCTTATAGTATCTTAACTTGTGGACAAAATAATTTGTGTCTAAATGAAATTAATAAATAATTTAAGTTGAGGCAACTCGTGATCGAATGAGCTCTTGGCTTGCGCATATATGGATGACAGTAGACATTAATTTACAAATGAAATCACGTTTACGTCACTGCTAACATAGGGTTGGACTCGTTCTCGTTGCGTTCCGTCATCAAATTTTCTCTTCAAACTGGGAGAATGATTCTTCAAACGGTGGAAATTTGAATCGCGATCCGGTCGGATACTGAATTTTTATGAGTGGTGGAAAAAAATTATGCTCTACTTTCAGTCTTTTGATGCAACAAACACCTTTCCGTGTGCTTCAAGTTCCCACACTTCCGTCAGAGTTGAATATCCTAGAACGAGAGTCAGAACGAGAGGGAGAGAGTCTTCTTCTCTGTCCTGTGTGGTTACATGCGAGATGTCGAGCACTCTCGTCATTTCACACCACATGCTAATGAATCAGTGCTCACATTCGCTGGAATAGCGAGTAAAAAGTGCGAAAGGCAAGTGAGAAGAGGAGCGAGCGAGAGCGAGAGAAAGAGGAAGAGAGAAAGAGAGAGAGAGAGAGAGTGAGCAAAAAAAGAAGTGAATTCTTTTTGTCTTTACTCATTTTGTAATTAGTCGAAAATTTATTTTTCGAGGTTAACTGTACGTTTATTCGTGTGCACCTGCAAATGAAAACTTTTCTACCTATTTTCTTCCTTTTTATTTGCTCTGTGTGCATGTTTCAGGGGATTAAAAACGACGAGTCTCCGGTGAAAAAAATGAAAACATAAAGAGGGAAACATTAAATTCTCATATGGGGAGCAAAAGTTCGTGACGTTCGGTCTGAATTAAAAGCTTTCGAAAATTATAGCAGGTCACCGGAAATTTTCTTTTCTGTTTCCGTCGACGTGAAAAAAAGAATTTTCTTCCATTTCACTGAGTCATGAAAGCAATGACGAGTTTGAGTGAGTAAAATTAATTTGCTGGAAATAAATGAAGGAAAAAATAAATATACATATATATAAGAGCGGTCGTACGAATCCAACGGTGTCTGTTTTGCTACAGCATTTTCCATTGTCTCGTGTCTCGTCCATTTCGCGCACCCGACGAATGAAACCGCTGTACACACGAACGAAAGTACCAGACTGTCAGAGATGTGCACAGTGAGAGAGAGAGAGAGAGAGAAAGAGGAAGAGATCAAAATGGGACGCGGGAAAGAGAAAACGCGTGTGCGCCTGGAGCATGATTGCACCTCGAGCTAAGCCAGTAGAACGGGTAAAAAGTCACGAATGTTGTCAGACCATAATCAGTGGACGAATACTTTCCCTTTTTTCCTTGCCAGCCAAAAAATTATGCTTCCAAGATCAAAGCGGAACAACTGTGCATCAAATTTTTTCTCCCTCTGTTTTTTTTAGCATTTTCTAAATTTCTGAACATTTCTGAACGTATGCTCGTATTGTCTGTACTTAAAGATTACTATATATTATTCATTTCCTATAATTATTGTTATTACCGATATTTTTCATTTATTTGTATTTTTGTTAAGTAAATGAAATGTATACAAAAATTTCTGACCGATCGAAGAATCGTAACGTGAAATACAATGTCAACGTAAAAAAATGGAACGTCACTTTTTCGAATAATTTACTTGGGGTTTTTCCCCTTGACGATTTTTCATTGATTTGGTAAAGCTACAGTTTCGTGCTTCTTATTAATTTTATTTTTCTCTTCCATCAATCTAGGACAGATCAGGATGAAGATAATATGAACTGAGGAATAATAGCGTGATATTTAATATGAAAATGACCAGGTCATTAATATCAACGATGTCACGAGATCTACAACTTTGTATTCATTCAAATTTTGTTTTCACTCATTTGTTTTTCTTTCTCCCTTCGATTCTTCTCGTTTTTCCTAGATTTGTTTTTTCACAAAAATTTCATTAAGTACTAAGCAATCAAAAATGAACTTTTACTTGTCCAAAGTGCAGAATTGAAAGAAAACATTTATCAGAAAGATAATAGAAAATTCGCAAATGAAATAAATAAATCTTTGATCAATTTTCGACGAATTTAAGTTACTTTTCACTTTTACGATTTTTCTCCTCGGCTTGAACGAATGCTCGATTGAATGAGAACCGCATTTTCGTGTCGATCAACCACCGCAATAATTTCTCGCTACGTTTCTGTTGCTATTCGGGGGATCCCAGGCTATACGACTCGACATCCGATTGCTCCGGGAATTCTATTGGTTCGTTAAATCCACCAGTGCCGTTCCTTTTTTACAAATATACAGGCGAAGCGTCCGCCAAGGGAATTCCAAAAATATTTTCCGTGCAAAGTAACGACGTCGAAGAAATCATGAAATATACGCGTTCAGAAAATAGTCAAACTTTCTCAATTGTTTTCTCGAAATGTCACTTTTCTAGGCTGATCGCTTTTTCAAGGAAGTGAATATTGTGAATCCAATTTATATAAAGTTGATGGAAGATACGTGAACTTGGTTGTTTTGTCACCGCTTTTTTCCGAAAATCTGATTGGCTCACGATGGCGCGAGTTCAACTTCATTTTTTAGTCTATCTGAAATTGGTTAGAATTTTGACAACTGTGTCAAAGATTGATCAATATTCAAATCGTGTGAGAAATACAAAAAAAAATGAAAAGAATTATTATAAGGAAAGAAAGAAAGGAGAAAAATTGAAGAACGTCGTTTGGTGAAGATTATTGATGGATAATTAAAAAAAGTAAAGATGATTAAATAATAAGTATATCAAAACATAAAAATATTCAAAGAGCGGAAGAATTTATAAACCCGACGAAAATAAGAGCTCGCGCGCGTTGGGATTACCTAGTTGCGAATAAAGTGAATTGACTTCAATCCTGTACGAGAATTTCGTTAAAAAAAAAACAATTTTTGCAAGAACTATCTTAAAGTGAAAAGTGGCAGTCATCAGAATGTTATAAAATTTTTTCAAGTTCGATGTTTTCAAACATAAAAAGTGTGATTCTAATTTTTTTAAATATTCATCTGCATAATAATCGATAGAAGAAATTGAATTTTTTCTGTAAATGCAGCCATTGAGTTTATGTACAAGAACGGAATTTCATTTTTAAATGATTCAATACCTACTTAGAAGAATATTTAAAAATATGTACATTACTTTTTGTTTAAGGTGCTGTTCAAGTGTCCTATATCGTGCAAAATCGAACTTTGCTATTTTCTCTGAAAATATACATTTTTCGAAGAAAAAAAAGAATCACGTTGTTCTCTTTCCATCAAAGAATAATGTGTGATTCTCTTGTTTTTTCGAAAATATGGAAAATCTCTGAGAAAATTGCAAATCCGTTTTGCACCTGTCCCTCTGGCACTCGTAAACATCACTTTAAGGTGATGTTTAACCCCTACCTTAACATCACCTTAAGGTAATGTTAAGGTGATGTTGAATCCATATAATTGCAAGAGGGACAGAGGCAAAACGGATTTACTATTTTCTGAGATTTTTTGTATTATTTTAGAAAAAAGAGGAGAATCGTATCTTTTGGATGAAAAGAGAAGAATTTTTTTATTTTCAGAAAAAATAGCAGCATAAAATTTTTTACGATACAAGAGACACATCGCCATAATAATGACGAATATTTTATCCTTAATTTCGATTCAACTCTGATCGTTCTCAATTCCCTGCATGTTTTAAATTCAAATTCCTTTTTATTTCTTACTTCTATTCCGAAACATATTCTAATAAACAAAAGCACTTGATTTTATATAAAATAGAAAATTAAACGTCAAAGAATAGATGAATCAAATTATATCCTTCTTTTTGTACAAATTTGAAGAAAAGTTTTACTGCTCAATCATGAAGGGGGAATAATTGTCTGCAGCGAGGAAAACGTCGCGTGGGAGAGGGATTCATTATCTCGATGATGAGGGAAAGAGAGAGAGAGAGAGAGAGAAAGATGGGAGGGATAGAAAGAGGAAAAGAAAGAAGAGGAAGAAAAGAGGAAAGAAGTAAAAGACTGGGAGGTAAACAATCGTACGTACGTATGACCCTTGGATCGATAAGCTCGGGGGTCTTTCGCTCTCGGTACGCCAGAGATGACGTAGCTTGGTCGTCGACTAGCCCTCCACGAGCCTGGAGCTTTATCTATCAACGCGATATTAAAAAAAGGGGAACAAAGTGAAAGAAAGAGTACACGCAATTTTTCCTTTGAATTGAACAGTCAAAGGACTAAACCAATTTAATAACAATGAAAGTTAACTCAATTTAAAGGTGAATGAATATATGTTAGGAGCTAAAATATGAGAGCAAATGAAGAGAGAAGTTTATAATACAGGTATACAGTTCGGCATTAATTTCCCCAACGATGACATCCTCGTTCATTTTATCCCTTCAACGGAAGAGAAGGGAAGATTTTCTTGTTTTTTTTCGTTTCATTTCGGAGGAAATTTTCTTTTGTTATGTAAATAATGTAAATTGAGGTGAGTGATGTTCTCTGGGGTGTTGATGACGGGGTAGTAGAGACATTCTGGCAGAGAGATCGGAATCGCGAGCTCTAGTGGGGCTACGTCGAAAGAGAAAGGGTATTTGGACTCGACGAGGCTATCGCGTGTCTCTCAACCTCGACAGTCCGATGACACGGTGCATCGACCGGGAGAGACCTCCCGGCCTCAGCTGGCTTTTGGTTGTATAGCCAAGACTTTCAGGTTGCGAGAAAAGGGAAAGCACGACGAAGACCAGGACGACTCGATAAATCAAAAATCTGGTCATTTTTCTAAAAAAGAAGAAATAAATGCAAAAAAAGAAATCCCGAAAAATCCCTCAACTCGCGAAATTTTTCATCCCTCATTTTTCGGTTCCAGCATGCAACTTCTCAACTGCGAAAAAGTTCATAGCTTTTACCATCATCGTATCGAAAACTCGACTTCTTCGATAATTTTTTTTTCACTTTTTACGTTTTTCTTTCCTGACTCTGATGGATTCCCATCCCAACTGAATTCTTCTTGTGTGTGACTTTTCAAATATTTCCCAGGAGTCACGAGCAAGAAATTTTTTTCCTCGTTCTTTTTTCTTAGTTGACTTTGCTCTTTTTTATACACGCTTCTGCAAAAGCAAGTTTCTTTTCTCGTTCGAATCAACGATTCATCCAGCGAAATCGTTTTTTTCGAGAACAACTTGATAAGCCGAAGTATTTTTAAGTCGCATCAATGATTTCTTTAGTCAAAGGAAGAAAGATTTCATTTCGGGCAAATTAGATGAGAAGAATGATGAAGAAATTAGAAACCATTCCAAAAATTTTCTGACATTATCTATTTAAAATTTTAAAAATTGACTCCAGGAAAATGAAACGTAGTTACAGATTGAATGAATTAATGAATTTTAATGTCATATACAGATCGAGAAAATTTTAGAACACTCGAAAAATTCACAAAAATTTCCGGATACAATGTTGGAAAAAAATGAAAATTGGCTGCAGGAAGGATGAATCGAAGCTGCGGATCGGGGCAAGGGGATTTTAAGGGTAAAAGCTGTTGCTGTCGTTGGTGTTGCAGGTGGATGCGGCTGTAAAGTGCATGTGGGTCGTGTATTTGATGATATCGCTTGGCGTTGCGCGGGCGCGGGAGTTCCGACCCCAAACCCATACGGAATATCCGAGTTTTGTACCCTCTTGGCGGTCTCGGAGCCCCCCGCGGGCCGCACGCGCACCCTCGCTTAAGCTCGTTCGATACGCGCCCGCGCCGCGTCTCTCCGCCTCGCCGACGTCGTCTCATCGTCCTCCCGTCGGCGGACCAGTGCCGCCACAGCTCTCTAAAGAGACGCCCGTCATTTTCATCCCCGCGTGCGCGCGCGCCCTCTTCCTTCCCCCTGCGTTTCGGGCTTTTGCCGGAAATACTGAAAGAAAAGGAGAACGAAAAAAAAACAAGCGCGAAAATAAAAAAAAAAACAACTACACGGGGAGAATGTGCAAGATGAAAAATTTATTGGATGAAAAATGAAAATACGTAGACACAGTAGGAGATAAAAAATTAGTGAAGAGTTTCATGGGGGCTCGTTGTCACTTTTTCTTCACCGCTAGGTAAAAAAATTTGAGAGCAAGGACCCCCCGCAACGCTTCGTGTATCGATGTTCCGATTACTTTCGCACAACGTGTGTTTGTACGATTGTCCATCGTAGAGGGAAACGGGAATACACACGTCGAGGAGTATTTATTACGTGTTCGAAAAAAATATAATCTCAAATAAACGAAGCATTTTATCTGTAAATAGTAGATATACATATAATAAAATAAATAAGTAGAAGGATCAAGACGCGAAGTGAGAGGGTAGATTTTCGCTGAAAGTGAGATCAACGTCCATCGAGAATTTTTATCCGGGGATATAGGAATTCGTGTCCGTGGGGATGAGAATTCGCATTGGAGGATAAGAATTCACGTGCGAGGATTCGCTTTTGAGGATTTTCGGCAACAAATCGCCAGCGGTCTCCGGCGACAGATTTTTCGGATTTTTTTCACGTGCGGTGCTCACCGAGCGTAAAGCAAAAAAGAAGAAATGTGAGAGGAAAAGGAAGAGAGAGGGGCTCGAGAATCTTAGGCTCAAGTAGCGTTTTCTTATTCACGGGCGTTCACTGAGAAAGCCCCAGGAATCAGCGAGCCGAGTCACAAGGGCCCGAATCATCGAGGACTCGAGTCAAAGGACTCGTGACCTTTTTGGCCCATTGCCCGAGTTGTTGAACTTCCCGCGGAAGCGACTCGATGCTGGAAGAGCCGGATAAGAAGAGAGAGAGAGAGAGAGAAAGAAAGGAAAAGAACCGAAAACGCCGAATTTAAATTCTCGAAGCAAAGTATTGAAAAAAAATCTACCAAAAGATCCGTCGTAATTAAACGAAGGAGTGTATATGCAACGTTTTCTTTCTTTTATTTTTACCACTGTATATATTAATTTCAACATTTTGTGACTCACGAAAATAACGTGTTCGTGCTCGCGTGACCCAGTGCGTGTTTCCATCGTCCCTGAGGAGAGAATATTTTCCTACCCTGCACTTCCTCCCTCTTTATTTTTCGAGGCACGAAAAATTGATAAAACAAAGCGCGGCAAAAGGGAAGCGAGAGAGCTCCGAGAGTGCGAAAAAGTTGGGTGGAAAAACGATGCTTCCCTTTCAGAGATCCGGGCGGAAGCTGAGAAGAAATGTGGGAAGCAGGGAACGAGACCAGCCTTCACGTCGATAGTGTTAGAAGGGTCAGGGTAGAAGACGTGTTTCTTTACACCCTTCGCGTTATCTCCTCCCTCATTTTCTCTCCAGGCTCTATATCTCCCTCGTCTCGCGAGGGGAGATTCGTCGGCGTTCACGCTTCATTCGGCTTTCGAAATCCCCTTCGATCGGTGATAAAATAACATCCAGTGTAAATAAAGAACGACGTCAAAATTCTCTTCGCATCGATGATCGGAATTGCTGAGAAACTACTTCGAAGACAGTGCAGTGATTTCTTACAGGGAAAAAAGTATTAAAAAAATCGTGTTACTAAGCGGTGAAAAAACGAGTTGGGAGTGGAAAAAAAACACTTTAAAAATCCGTGAGAACGTATTAGAGCGTTTTTTAAAATTAGTGTTAAAAAGCTGTCGAGCTTTAAGGAGCTCGAGTTAGTAAGAAAATTTCTTAACGCACTCTCTTAATGTGAGGTTCGGGAGGAGTAAATAAATTTCAGACAGGACTTGTCTCGCTTGTTTTTATTCCGTAGAACATTGACTTCGACCCGGGAACTTGAACGCAAGGCGATTTAAATATTTTTTAATTAAGGAGATGCTCATCCGATGACTGTGACTCGTAGTTAGCGTGACCTCGTCAACTGGGGGAAAAGAGAGAAAAAAAGAAAGTCTAGAGACCACAAACCGTACACACGCGCACAAGAGAAATAAAGTGAGACGAAACACCAAAAGTTCGTACGGGCGTACACAAGGAATCCCGTTTTAAAAATACAACAAAAAAGGACACCTTTATCACTCTCTCATATAGTTAACAGAATAGAAAAAGTTATTCGAAAAAAAAAAAAATTGAAAAAATAATTCAAAGTGCGTTTTTAACCAGGCTTCCTGCTTGTAACTATTTCTTATCGAGATTTTTGTCACACGTGCTTTTACCTACAAAAAGTAAATAAACAAATTGATGGTGGACATTTTTCGAATTTTTCGATTTGTAGAGGAGCACGAGATATAAAAATAGACAATCGGAGGTACAAACGTGGGAATTGATAGATCGAGAGAGCGTGACTCCCGGGTGTAACTCACGAAACGCAATAAGGGCTTTCGCAAATCGTAATCTCTTTGAGCTACGTGGGATCTTGAACCCCCGTTATCGAGCACATGCCGTAGAGAGAGGATTCGCGTAATCGGTCGCTGATCAGCCTTGAGTGTGCAATTAAAATTTCTTGAATTCGAAAAATCGAGAGAAGAAAAAGAAGGATCCTCGGGGAATCGAAGAACGTCGGGCGGATGATCGAAGAGTTTGTAATTGAAGTAAAAGTTGACCTCGCTGGAGAGATCTCGAAAGGTCGAGAAGGATTCGGACGCGCAGGGATGTTGTGAAAAAAGTGCATGGACGTGCGATGTTTCGCGATCGCTCGTCCTCGCGAGAAGGGGCGAGCTCCGGAGCGAACGAGGATAAAAAATTGTTTTCGACGACCAAGGTGAATCTAAGTTCAGAGTGCGGGAAAAGAGTAATAAAAATCGAGAGGGAGGATCGGCGGTCGAGGGGAAGCAGCTCGTCTGGTGGTAACATGAGGAAAAAAATTGTTACTTCGGGGATATTGACGCAGTTGACCGGGACGTGCGAATCCGTCCAGTGCCAATGACATCTCGACGTGGCGGGGGGTTCGAGAGGAGCAAAGGTCCTCCGAGTCCCTCGAGCAGTGGTTCGGAGGACAATGGCTTCGTGAATCGTCCCCGGGTTGCCGGGCTGTACGTGAAGAATTTGAGCAGGGAGGAGCTCGACAGTTTGGCGGAGGAGGGCATTTACGGGCCGAAGGGCGACCCGAGGGAGCGGGCGGCCCGAGAGCTCGTAGGAGGAAGTCAGAGGAGTCTTAATCTGCCGGGAACGAGCAGGGAACTCGATGCGCGACAATATCGAGGACCGATATCGAGAACGCCGCAACCGGCGAGAAGATCCAGCGGTAGATTTTATCAACAGGATTCTGGGATTGGGAGAAGACTCGGAACGTCGGAGGAGCCTCTTCCGATTCCCAGAGAGCAGAGAGCGGCGACGAGACGCTCCGAGTTTCGGATACCGTTTCCTTCCGAAGCTCGGGGTAGTCTCAGGAGCGTCGCCAGGCCGGAAGAAGCACAAAGAGTCGACTGGTCAACGAGGAGCTCTCCCGAGTACGAGGACAGAACGAGATCCTCCAAGCAGTCTGACGATGATTCCTCGAGACTATCGCCGACGGGCTACGAAGCTTTCGACCAGGAGGACAGTCCCGAGAGAATCGATCTCCAGCGAGGACGCCTCAACGACGACACATTCGACGAGCAGGAGCTCGGGGAGGGTTCCTCCTCGCACACCCTCGTCGACGAGGCGGAGGCAAACGCGCCCGAAGAGTCTCGTTCGCCGCCGTCGTACTCGGCGGCCGCGACGGCTCTGAGCCCTCCGGAATACGAGGCGGAGGATTCTCTGTCGCCGATTTTCTTGCGATGTCCCGCGCGGTCTTACGGCTGGAGATACGGTGAGGGGAAGCCCGGCGAGGTCATACCCGGATTCGTAAATTACGAGACGAGACAGAGTCTCAGAGAGGAGGATGGCTCGAACGAGTCGAGCAGAGCCGAGGGAACTCCGCGAAACGGCGCCCAGAGTCCGGCTCTCGGTACGAAGAGTCCGAACGAGGAGGAAGAGGACAATCCGGAGACTAATGGCTCGCCGAAAAAAATGCCTGCGAGGTTTCGCTCGCAGGACAGCACGCGGCTGCGACCACCGCTCGTCGGCACTGCCGGAACATCCGCGGATTCCGGCACGGGAGATTCCGGGAGCGCCGAGATCCAGACGGACGTTCTGGGCAACCTTCAGCTCCCGGATGAGCAAAAGTCCAATGGGAACGAGGGAAGATCACCGTCCGGAGATAATAAAACTCTGGGCAAAGGTGGCAAGCAGACCGTTAAGCCGTTCACAAAAGAGAGTCTTGACAGGCTCGAAAATCGCACTGTCCAGCTCGTCAGGGAATACGGTTTTCAGCCCCGCAGAAAAACTTCCGTCGAGGACGGCGCTGTTCTTCCAAACAAGTTCGAACCGTTCCCATCCGATCTTTACGGTCGGCCACTCGAAGAGATAGACAACTTCATTTACGACGAGGTAAGCCTTTGCGATCCTCTTATCGAAACTCTATCAATTATTTACTCGAGCTCGCCTAAAGTCGCTCTTATAAAATATCGAAGCAAGAGCAAATTTTCCAACAAAAATCTCAGTAGCGAAATAGAATTTTCTTTACTTTTATAGAAAATATCCATCAAGATCGTTCAGGTATCCCGGCTATAAATGTATAGTCAGATTTCAGCCCGCTTCTGCAATTTTCGGAAACGTTCTTTTTTTATTTTTTGATAAGAGCAATAAATTTAGTGGTTTGGAATATTCTACTAAAATTTTCCCTAAATAAATTAATTGTGAGGGGAACAATTAATAATCTAGTTAATAGTCAATTGAGTTCATCATTTTGTCAGCTGGTCTCATTCCTTTTATCGACAGCTGCGAAAGATATACACGTTTTTTGTGTGAAATGGCATTGTATTATTCGTTAAATAATCGATTGACGTGTGTTGTGATGACGGTTCCAAAAAGAAAAATCGATGTTTAATTTTTGTGCAATCGTTAAAAATTCAAACATTTTAATTCAGATTTGTAATCTATTTATATACATCAACATTTAAGGTGGTTGATAAAGTATTTTCTAGTCAAATGACAGTTCGTTTAGAACATTTTCCAAAAAGTTACTTTTTTTGGTTTTGGATCATGAGAAAAATAATGGTTACTGCACTTTGAAATATTCCACTGAAAATTATTGTCAAAAAATTATTAGGAGAATAATACCTATGTAAGATGGAGTTGATCAATTGAGTTCGTCGTCATCAACTGTTTTCATCGTGTTTTGACATTTTGCGAGAGATTTTTACGTTGTTTCGTATTAAATCGCGTTTTTATCAAAAAATAGTTCGAGGACATCCATTTTTTAAGACTCTATGGAATCATTGATGTTTAACTCTTTCGGACCGTATGTTGCTTCTACGCAACACGCACTTCGGGGCCCCATAAAACTATATCAATCAATAAGGTCGGGGCTCTAACTACCTAGTTGCCTCA
>JAPYYX010001863.1:0-21790 GCA_030522605.1 Cremastinae sp. B BG-2022a
TTTTTCAGGCTTGGAGCTCGCTGTTGGTCTCAGCGTTGATTACGCAGCGCACGTGGCACACGCTTTTCTAATCAACGAAGCTCCCAGCGGTACGAATAATAGATTCGCGAGGACATTGACAGCCGTCCGTCACATCGGCGCCGCAGTTGCGTACGGAGCAGGCTCGACGTTGCTCTCGCAAGTCATGATGGCGTTTTCAAACGCCTACGTATTTCGCTCATTCTTCAAAATATTTTTCATGGTAATAATATTCGGTCTCTGGCACGGTCTGGTCCTGCTGCCGGTCATACTAAGTACGATCGGTCCGAGGAGTTTGCATCCGTCAATGAGACGACGGAACGAGATCGAGGACGCAACGAAAGAGACCGAGGAACTCGAAATCTCCCTGAACAAACAAAGCATGGAACAATGACAGTGCTCTTATCGTCATTATCAATAATATTTATTTTTGGTTCAATAAACATACAAAATTATTACACTATCAATACTATTAATCACACATTTATACAAAAATAATAATAATAAATGACAATTAATAATAATAATAAAACTGGATAACTTAAAACGGCATTATTTATATATATTCATTATATATATACACATACGTCGATATGTATATATATACTTAATATATTAGGATTAAAAAACAAGTACAAAATAATTGTGTGGCAAGGTTCGATATAGATTTTCATTTTCGTTCTTCAGTTTCTTTTTTTTCACCTTCGTTCGTTTTTTCTTCCTCGTTATTACTTTTCTTGTTTTGTTCTTTTTATTAATAATCAATTATGATTGAAAAGGAACATGGCTATTATTAAACGCAACGTAATTGTGTTGGATGCATTATTCTTTATGTATAATCATAATTAATGTTTATGACGTAAAAATGAGCGGCGTGGTGGGGGGCGTGGGACCCAATCGATGGGTCGTCAACCCCTGTTCGCTGCCTCTCTCAGTCTTGCACAGTCCATGGACATTCACACATTTCTTTTTCTCGCACGTACGTGTTTTCTTTTTTTTTGTTGATGATTTTCTTTTTTTACGCTTATCTCTGTTCTCACTTCTCGCCATTTTCCGCTCTCGTTCTCACATTCTCTCTTTCTTTCTCACTCGTTTTTTTCCCTCTATTGTTTATTTTCCCTCACTCTTTCGTCGTTTTTTTTGCTTTTTCCCTTTTCTCTCTTTTGCCCGTTTAATCCCCGGTGGTGAGTGTCGGAGGACAAGCGAGACGAGGGTCCGATCGCGCTAAACGTCACTTTGCGATCGAACGGACGAGCAGCCCAAGAAGATCGAACGGCGGTATTTCATAATAATTATTCTCATCCTCGCGTTTATCAACCTCACGTACTTTTCATACAATCAGACGAAAAAAAAACGACAACACACTCGGCGCGCGCGCGTTATTATTCTCAGCATCGGACTCACTGTTCGCATCTTCGTTACACTCTTCGTTTTTATGTTTTTTTGCTCTTTATTATTAGCGCACACGACGTTAGACTGCTGGGCAGCAAGCCGCGCGTACACGAAAGGTACGGGGGTTCTTTTTTTCTTCTGCTTTCTTTCTTCTTATTACGCTTTTTTTTTCGTTTAATTACACATCTTATTTAATGAAATTTTACAAATTGGGACCGTATATTTCATAGTTAATGAGGAACCATCGATATAAATATTTATTCAGCAAAAAACGTGCCAATTGGTAATCGTGGGCGAGTAAACGCATGGCGTGAGCACAGTTAAATGAGACGCTGGTGACATCTTTTGTCATCTTGTTCCGGGATGGCGGGAAGTGGAAGGGTAATGCACACGAGGGATAATTCGAAGGTTATACACACGTGGAATGTGAAAAATTGCTGGGTGAATGATCAAAGTATGCGTTGTGATTTTTTTATAATTTACATTGCGTTACGTTTTTGTTTTTACTCGTATCTTTACGTTTTTCTCGTGTTTGTTTACACTTTGGTGGATTTTGGCGCCATGGGTGTATGAACGAGAGATGAGTAACCGGCGATGTTTGACGTTTTCTTTAAAAAAGAAGGGGTGAGCCGTGTGGGGGGGAGAGGAGAAGGAGAAAAGGCCGATGGGAAAGACACTCAGGGCACATACAGACACACAGACATAGAGACTAGGATGCTACCGAACTATCTAAAAATCCTATCCTACTTTTTTCACATGCACACGGTATACATACACGCCCGAATAACGATATTAACATGATATGTATACGCATGTGCACACGCAGAGTTTCATCGTTATTATCATTTATTAGTTTTATCGCATTGTTCCTTTCCTTTCTCTCGATCTCTTTCTCGCTTTTCATCCTCTAATGTTTCTTTGTTTCTTTTTTTTTATTCTTTTTGGGTACTGTGTGTATCGTGGAAGTTTTTCGTGTGAAACGTGTGTACGTGTGTGTTCAGATAATTCCATCATTTTTCTCTCGCTATCTTTCCACTTCGCGTTTTCGTCTTTTTCTTCACCGTTTTTTCGTGTTTTTATCGCTTTTAATAAATGTTATAGTTTTTTGTTTTTCTTATCATCATTTTTCGTTCTTCCTCTTCTTTTGTCATTTTTTTATTACTCAAGCTTATGCCCAAAAATCTACCAGAGGCACTTTGGGTTTATTAGTACCATTAGAATTCGGCGTGCGCGAGGGATCCGCACGCCCTCTCCGATCGTCGAGCGTCGAACGATCAACGACGACGCGACGAAAAAAATAAAGGAGAACAACGAATAAAAAGAAATACACCCGCCGAGATCCGGGATATCGTTTTTTTCCTTCCTCACTTCTCTTCCTTCTTTTTTCTTTTGTTACCTCGCACATGAATTTCTCTCATTCGTCTTCAACCCGGGCACTCGCCTCTCCCTTTTCTCACCATTTTCGCTTTTCTGTCTCTCTCCCTCTCTCTCTTATCTCCCCTCGCTTTTCTCCAGACTATAAACGAAGCCCGATTTTACGACGCTCCTCCTTTCTCACTCATTACCATCCTTTTTCCTCGCTGTCTCGTTATTTCCTTTAATTTGTCCGACAATCTCTGAATTCCATCTCTACCTCTCGCGAACCGCTCGTTTTTCACGCGCGCTCTTGCTTTCTTTTTTTTCCGCCTTTGTCCCCGCTTTCTCGTACTCTTTTTTCTTTCTCTCTCACTCTTTTTCTTTCTCACCCTACCTTCTTTCGCATTTTTCGATATTTTTGAGCAATAAATACTTTCTCCACGAACAACTTGCACATTGAATTGACGCACAGGACACCCAAAAAATGTCATTTTCACTCGTTATTATTCATTTACCTCACAGGCGACACCAATGGTCGTATCCTTATAACCTCTTTTTATTCTTTTTACTTCTTCACTCATGCAAGCACAAATTTCGCACAGGCGCGCACACATCGAGCCTTCATCTCTCTCTTTCTCACTCTCTCCCATTCACTCACTCACGCTCTTCATCTCGTTCTTTCTCACTTCACACTAATATGGCTACATCCACAGATTAATGTTACGTTAATTAATGATTATCAATTCATATCAATTCAATATCAATGTATTACAATCAGACAATACTCAACAGTGATTCATTATTCATATATATTACAATAATTAAGAGTGACAACAACATGACGACGGAGGCGTTGAAGCATTTTTATGAGGACAAGTGGCACAGGTGGTTCGTTTAAGTAGGAGACTTTTTTTTTTCTTCTTCGAGGGCTTTCTTTTCTTAATGATGATCATGTAAAACGGGCACCCATCCGCGCACACAGACACGCACACGATCGCGACGAAGAAATTAGAAAAGTACAAAAAAAGGGCGATCTGAAATCATCGGTTTTCGCTCGAGTGGACGAGCCCACGCTCGGGAATGGAGCTTCGATGATACCGAGAAGATTATCACGATATTCGACGAAGACTTGCGGTAAAGTATCACCAAGGGGAACAATATGGCAGTTTCTTTCAGGGCGGACAAGGAAAAAAGTCTCCCGTTGAAATTTACATCGTAGCAACGAAAAAAGAATTGCTTGTTTGAGAAATACTTTTTTTTACGTCATGATTTGAGTTTTTTTATAATAATTTCTTGCTTTTTAAATAATAGTCGTACAATTTTTTTTTTTCGTTGAACGTCGACGATGCAAACTCCAACGAGGCGAAAGGTATGAACGAATGGACCGAAGGCGCCGGAGAGAAGGGTAGGGAAGCACGCACACTCAACACAACCGTCACATCGAGAGCCGGCCTCGCACAGGGCCATAGTCCATATTAATTAATAATACTTAAAAACTATTACACAATTTTTCTTGCTTTTTTCCTCACTCGTCTTTCATTCGCTTCGAATGCTGTGTACGGAGTAAATATATTTTGAGTTTTTTTTTTGCATCAGTGTGTATGTCCGTTGTTTGTTCTTCATTTTCGTTTCTGGTTTTTTCTTTCAATTTTTCTGTTCACGTGTGCGTCTATATATACTATATTTTTTGTTTTCGTTTTCCATATATATATAATATTTATAACGCGACGATATACGTACGGAAGGGCATACACGCACACATATATTATATACATACACATGCGTTTGCGCCGGTGTTTTTTTTGTCTCGTTTAGTGTATATATGTACACATATACATACGACATACCATTCATGTATATAATATGCTCAATATCAATTATCCTTAATTAACACTATTCCATAATTATCGCAAAGAGACTCTGAACGGTGCTTTCCTTCGATCTCATTCTTTTTTATTTTATTTTTTTCGTTTTTTTGCTTTTCGCCCGTCGTTAGTCCCCGTTTCGATTTTCATTTGCGCTGGATGGAAATGTTTCTTCGTTTACGTTCCAACGTGAATATTCGATCACGCAGAGTCACGATACGCTTTTCGAATCACAATTTCATTTTTTATTAGTATTTGAGAATTTTTTTTTCCAATAGTGCGTAAAGTGTTGATGATCGAAACACGTATCACCCGTCGCTTGATTTCTTCTCACTTCCTCGCTCACATTTACAAATTATATCGTTGACACGACTTTTTTTTTGCTCCATCATAACGCTTACAAATCGTTCATATTTGTGAGTCCGTTATTTGCTTCTTCGTATTTTATTTTCGTTCGCTCAAAGAGCCCTGTCGCGGTTGGCTCGAGGAGATCTCAACAGAGACCGCCGGCCTTTTTCGTCAGCTTATTACGATAAAACGTATGACCTATTACAATATCATTATTTTGGTATCTTATGTACAATATAAATGGTAAGTGCGATCGTACAATTTGTATATATATTTATATGTTCTATTTTTTTCGTCATACCCGCCAGCCAGCGGCCTTTGAGAGAAGACTTTGTCAAATCGTTACTTTTTTGTGTATTACACCTAACCATTTATCTCGCAAACTTCGAATTGTCTTGGTCGTCGTCGCACTGACACTCGTTTCTTGTCCCATTTTCTCGTATTTTCACGAATTCCTCAAATCGAGAATAAAAGTAAAAAAATCCTGGCTATGCAAGACTTGACGACGACACTCGAGTTCGTCACAGGATGTCGTTTCCGCGTTTAGGCCAGTACGATTGGCTATTTATTTGATAATACCTAAAGTCGCGACTCAGCAGGGCCACTCGTGGCGCGTGGGTTTCGTCGGATGCTTCGTCGGTATAATGGGGCATCAGGGATTGGCGTCTGCTGCCATTATATTGTGAACCTGCTCGAGCTTGTACGCAAGCCTCTGTTTCTGTGAAAATTCGTCCTCCTCTAGCGTGACTATCAGTTGCTCGTTGTACTTCCCGGCGTAAGTGTAAAGTTCGTATAAGGCGCAATTCGTGTTGAATTCGGCCGTGTGTTGCTATAAAAATCATTTTTATTATTAGAAATACAATCGAAATTATTTTGTTTCTTGAGATTTATTTAATTGAGAATTACCCTCGACTCCTCGGCGAGCATCGCGTTCATGTCTTGGTCAGATATGGCAGGCATGATCTTGATGTCGGAGTAATAACGTTCTACCCATTCTTTATATACTGGAATGTCTTTCGCGTAGAGCAACTTTGAGCTCGGTGAATCCTTTCCTGTAATTTAGCAAAAAAACAGCGTATTAATTCCACTCTTTCCTCAAAAAACGTTCCGGGAGAATATAAAAAGGATTTATATTTGTAAAAAAATTACCTAATCTATGGTCCGACGTGGAACAACTGTCCATGAAGGTCTGAGCGACGACCGAGAGACACGAGTCGACGATGTTCGATTTGTGTATATCGAAGACGAAGTTCGGGTTCTTTATGAGATTCACCCAAAACCTAAGAGGCAAAGAATTGCTCTTCCACGTATGCACGACCTCGGGATCCGATATTCCATGATGGAGAGCCTGATCGTCGAGAAAATCGAACATATATTTGATGGCGAGTGGCAGGGCGGATCCTCGATGCGCCGTGCTGAATATCGTCTCGAATAAATCGTCGACGAATTTCTGGAGCGTGCCCTTGGTCGCGAGTAGCCTCGTCAGATAAATTTCAGAGACCATCTTATTGCACCGCTCGCCCTCCTTCTGAGCGTCCGTGTCATGATGCTTGACGAGATGCCAGAACTTTAATCCACCGTCGTGATCGTTATTCAACGGCGAGGTTGCACGCGACAACGGCGGACTCGCTGAGCTGAATTTGCTCAGATTCAACGTCTCGTATTTGTGAGACTTATCAGTCTTCTCGGATAGTATCGAGAGATTGTATATCGATGATTGCTTAGAGACTAGATTCAAGGAAGCTCCGTCCGGCACTCTGTAGTGGTTCAGAGTGTTTCTCTTCTTCCACTCGCCCTCGGTCTTCGTTGTCGAGTCGTCGTCGTAAAGAATCAACCTCCCTGACGTCCCGGTACGCCATTCTGTAGGAAAAATAAATTGTTCTGAATACAAGAACGAACAGAGCCAATGAAAAAAATGTAAAAAAAAAATAAAAATTATTCTTGACGTCTCTTACCCAAGTCCAGATCGTCCTTGCGCGGTCTCTGGCTATACGGAGTCGCGCGATAAATCGTGTCGAGCGCTTTCTCCTTGACTTGAGATATAGTGTCACAATCGAGTACCTTAACCGGCACGTTCTCCGTATTTGGGTCCAATCCACCTACGAATACCGTTTGCTGCGATATCGAGACGTAAGCGGTCTGAAAATGGTAAAATAATAATGAAAGAGTTGAATCTATTGTTAATTATTTTTTTTGAAAGGATAAAATTTAAAAGAAGTTGTAATGTTCCCTTACCATGGGCTTAAAATCGATCGATTGTCTTATGAGCTTTTCCTCGGACAACGAATATCTCGCTTCGGACGTAATCGCATCAACGGGTCCCTTGTCGACTTGCTGCTTCATGGCACGGAAGAGCATGTACAACGGCTCACCTGCGCACTCTCGCATAAATTTGTACAATAAGAAGGTGAACCAGGCCGAGAGCATTTTCTCCGCGACGCTTTCCGTTCTGAAATTCCACCAGAAATATATTAAAATCACGTAAAAATAAAGTCCAGGATAAAAACGAATAAAGGAGTAGAATAAAATATTCTCACCGTCTGAGCAATAATTTAGGATGGCTTTTGCCCTCCATGCACTTTTCAATGAGTTCCGCGAGCAGAGTCTTGAGAATATCCGTGCAATATTCCATTTTGCTCTGGAGAGCAACCATAATTAAGCTCGCAACGTTTACTCGATCTCTCATCGAGAAATAACGATTACTCTCGAGTGTCCGAACGAAGAGGAGCAAAAACGTTTTGTTCATGATCAGCTGTCCGAAGAGTCTGAGACCCTTGTCCTTGCGCTTCAGCTCAGGTCTCTCCCATTGCAAAACAATGTGATTCTCGACATTCGGGAACAAAATTTTCATCGCATAGGTACGGTAATCGAGGAATGGAATTCCAGCGCTAGTCACGTCACCCGTGAGATCCGTCATTTCCGTCTGGAGCTCGGCGAAGGCTTCCTTACACTCAGCCGCGACGCGAAGCTCGAGAATATCCATCTGATCTTGCATGTTTTTGAGAACTCTGTTGCTCTCTGTAGATTTTCTTCTGTAGGCGATGAGGAACACGATGAAAACGAGGAATAAAATGACTATTGCGACAATGATTCCGATCAGCGCTGGCTTCGAGAGCGGTCCATTCAATCCTGGTGGCAGAGCGTAGCTGATTTTACCAATTTTGAAGCGTAATGTGTGACCAACGATGACGATTACTTCCGGCAGTTCCTGTTTATCCGGCAAACCTGCTGCATCGAGAGCCGGCGGTTGGGTCGATGGAGGTTTGCACGTCAATTGTTGCTTCGAAACGGAAGTTACATTGCAGAATGCGTTTCCTATTTGAACTATCACGTCCCATTCTCTGCACGCGTGGTCCAGGTACTGTCCGTTCAATGTCAAATACTCGCTCTTATAATACTTGACTTCCTCATCGAAAACGTCATAGATCGGATTCGGATAGAGAAGAAATTTGTTGAAACCGTTTTGAGAGAGATTTTGAACTCCCGTCACGTTGTCCATGCGGAAACCATACTCGAGCGCGAGCGGATTTTCCGCGTCGAGCTCGACGGCCTCCGGAACTTCGATCGTTGGCGATCGACAGTCCATGTTTGTCTGATTTATCACAACGCAACGCGAGATAAACATTTTCTCATCGTAGTAGACGTGCATCTGAGGCTCCTGAATGTACGCGAGATTTTTTCCAGTCACCGAAATTTTTATTCCTCCGGCTGGAATGCCCTTTGGAATTCCTTTCATCTGACGTCCTGCTCCGCTCTCGACCCTGTCGATCGTCGGGTCGTCAACGTATTCGAAAAATCCGTTGTAGTCCCTTTTTCCTCCGTCGAATATCATCATCAGTTTACCCTTCCTCTTCATATTGCTTGCGCTCGTAAGGCACAGAGTTTCGTTGAATTCCGCGCTTCTTATCAAGCAAGGCAAAGTGTCGATATAAGCTGTAATATTGCTACCTGCGTTCATATATTTTCCCATTACTTTAACAACTGTTCCTCCGCTCATCGGCCCGTGTCTCGGAGAAATCGACTCGATGACCGGATTAACGAATTCAAAATTCTGCGCTGACTGTCCTCGATAATCTTCGATCTTAACGATAACAGGACCTTGTCGAAGCTCCGTCTCTCCTGGTCCATCGACTCGACACACGATCTGCTTCGTTCTTATGTACAAATGCTCGTAAGGCTGACAGGCAACTCCGGCGACTGTGACGCCTCCGTAGATGTCCTCGTACGTTTTTCCCAGATTTATTCCTCGAATCGTCACAGTTGTGTTTCCTTCCCAAGGACCTATCATAGGGTCGAACGAGTGAATTTCCGGATTTGGACAGGTCAAGTTTCGATTCAACCAGAGTCCGTTTCCTCGATTGCACTGATCCTTGACTTCGCATCTCTCGGAACTTTGACACCATCCGCAATCGTATTTAGCTGGAATCGCCATGCACATTCCGCAGTTTTCCGCCATGTCTCGACATCTGTAAATCACTACGTGGATGTTATCCGGATTGTCCAGGGGTTTCGAGCCTCCCCAGATCACTGCGAAAGGAACTGTTATATTCGGTGTCCTCGATGTGTACGAAAATTCCGTGTCTTCGCAATAAATCGTGTCGCCGAGCAGCTTGGCATTTACACTTGTGACTCGGCCTTCGATGTTGAACTGACAGACGAATCTCGTTTGGACGATAAATTGCTGAAAATAAAAAATATGATATTTATTTGGCAAGGAAATTTTAAAATATAAATTTTGAATAGAATTTGAAATAATTGAATTTTGTGCTCTGTTATCGGTTGGTGGAGGTATTCGTGAATTAGCTTTGGAATGTGAATTGATTCGAAGAAAGCTCGGACGAGTATCAAGGATACTCGAGAGTAAAACGAGAGATAGTACGAGACTCAACAATACGCAGGAAACAATCGTTCCATTATCAATCTTAGACTCCGCTTACCCCTATTATATGCACTTTGACTCTTATGGTCCTCTTGATACCGGAGGAGACGAGAATCTCTTGGGAATCAGTGGCATTGATGGTCGGACAAAAGCCCGGGCCGCTTCTGTAGCTCGGTCCTGTTCTCTGTAAAAAAATACGAATTTAAATGACTTGAAAAAAAAACTTACGAAACAATTGCAGTTAAAGTCAACAATTGATAATAAAATAAAATAAATGAATAAAAATACATTATTGTAAAGCGAATAATATAAAAACAAATGAAATATAAATTAACAAATGTTAAGTAAGGTGTAAAGTGAATAAAAAAATTCTTACAGCGACTCCAGTGACGAGAATGTCGTTTCGACAATTTTCAGCCGTGTCGTGGGTGCATCTGTGACCGTCGACGCACCAGTCGCACGGGAAGCTCGACGAAACGCACTGGGTGCACGACGAGTAAGTATTGCAATCGAAGAAGGTAAAATTGGTCGCAACGAGATCAGGCCCGTTGGTCATCCTGACGGATAATTTGGCTGTGAAGTGGTGCTGGCCAGCGGGAATGAGAGGAAGAAGATCGGTCCTCGGAGTCGTGCAATTAACGCCGAATGACTTTCTCGTCGCATTCGTGATGAGAGTCTTGTCGAGGACGGAGAAAGCGCACAAAAATTGACCCTGGAGGGTCGGAAGATTGTCGATCGTAAGCTCGAGCGTGCGAGCTGTGGTTTTTTGCAACTCCTTCGGCATTACGTTCGTTATCGACGTGCAACGGCCGCTCTTGTATGAGATCCAGTACAGGGGATCCTTCGCTGCGTCCTGACAGTCGCTACGAAGATTGCACTTGTTTTCCAGCGAGCACCAGCCGCAGTAAGGATCCTTCGCGTCCAGGCACGCCAGGCAAGTCTTGTACACCGAGCATTCCTGGACTTTGACCTTCGAGACTTTTTTCTCCGTCATTACGTAGAGGTGCATCAACTGGGAGTCGAAGAGCAAATCTGGGTTCACCGGAGATTCCTCCTCGATCACGAGGTCCCCGTACTCCACGGCAACGTGCGAG
Source organism: Cremastinae sp. B BG-2022a (assembly GCA_030522605.1). Lineage (NCBI taxonomy): Eukaryota > Metazoa > Arthropoda > Insecta > Hymenoptera > Ichneumonidae > Cremastinae sp. B BG-2022a. The sequence continues at coordinate 10,953 of JAPYYX010001863.1, forward strand.
GTCTCCACTACGACCTGAAATCAAAAAATAAAAACGCATTTTACAAATACTTTGTCATTACGAGTTGAAAAAAAATTATCGGTGTTTGATCGGGAGCTCGCGAAAAGAAAATCGAAAACATCAAAAGAGCTTGTGTTTTGCTAAAGTAACGGGAGATATATAATGCAACGAGGAGAAAATTCTCAAGGGTTATAGGTGCGCGGTCAAGATTTGTTGTAATTGCGTGTCCCGGACCGTTGAAAAGTAATTTTCTGTAAAAAAGTCATTTTCTTCATAGCGCATGTTTGCAAGCTTTTCATTTTTCTTTCGATTTTTAATGCTCCTATGGTCACCGTCGTGTGTTTCTGCGTGTTTGCAAGTCCGTCGTCGGAGGAAAAGAAGCGGAGAGGGCGGGGACGCAGAAAAAGAGGAGCGCTCGGGCCAGGGAACCGCAGAACTGCGGTTAACAGCTCTTCCGTTAGGTTGGCTCACCTCGCCCCTGGCCTCGCTCGTCGAACACGGTCAAAGGATCATCCTCGACCGCAGATTTATCTCAGCTACACTATTATCGAGCTGTACGGGCCGAGATTCCCAAGCGACCATTCCGGGGACCCCGAGAGCTCGACCCGTTCAACTTCGCATCGTTCAAATCTAACGAGAATAACATTCTTCTCATTTAAAAAATTATGAAAAAAAAATTAATAATAATTCGAAATTAAAAATTTGAAAAAATTATAATTCGATATTAAAGTTTGCTCTCTGAATAATTCGAAAATTATTCTTCTCGAGTATAATGATTGTGTAATATCGAACAATAGTTTCTTATTTATATGAAAAAAAATAAAAATAAAAATGAAAATAATAAAATGAAAAATATAGAGAAAATGTATATCTTTTCTCCTTATTTTTCCTCTTTCTCTTTCTTGTGTGAAAGGTGCAACAGGTACTTCTTCGACGTCACGGAAGTATCTCTTCTCGTGATCATCTCTTCTATCCTTGTCTCTCTCGTTTTTTTCTTCTCCGAGGTTTACGGACCTCCACCCGCGCGAGTTCGAAACGATTAGGAGATGAGATACGACTCGAGAGCGAGAAGACACGAACTCCGAGGAATGCCTCAGCTTCATTCTCCAAATGAGAAAACGGCGCATTTTTTCAGCTAGAATTTCGCTCGGGTTGATAAAAAAATTCCTCATTGTCACATTAATTTTGATATTTTTGTTTCTATGATGATAATGTTACTCTTCTGATATTGTATCTCGAATACATTGAATCGCAAGGATAACGTTGAAATTTCAAATTATATATTTACCATGTGAAATAACGCAAGGAAATATTATTTTATTGCACACTCCGTTTTATCGAAACTTAATGTTACTCCGGACATGAAATAACTATTCATGCTCATGATGGTGCGCTTCGCGGAGAGCTTTAAAAGCGAAATAAAAATGAAAAAAGAAGACAATGAAAAAAGGCTCACGAGAGCACGGTCAGAGAGCGAGATTTCCCTCTCTCCCTCCCATTTCGAGCCGTGAGAGACCGCGGGAAAATATGGGTCGAGGGAGGAAGGAGCGCGTGACGCGGTACTTTGGTGGTTGGTTTCTCTCGCGAGAGAAAGAGAGAAGGAAGAGTGAAAGAGTTGCATGCTTTCAGCAACGAAATACCAAACCGGATGAGAACACTTCATCGTACTCTCTCCTCGATTGATTGATGTTATTTCTATTAAATATTTTTTCATTAATATTCATTTTTCAATTCTGTGATCCCGATTTCTATTTGCAGAATTTAATTTAATATTTCGAGATTCTTGTTTATTTTTCTTTCAATCGGAATAAATTTATTCATAGATTCGCTTGTATTTGATCATTTGTATCATTGACGTTTGTCGAATCATATCTCTGGGGAGCGAGAGAGAGAGAAAATTGCGCACTTTCAGCCATGAAATGCAAACCCGATGAAAACAATTCGTACTCTCACCGATTGATCGATGCTATTTCTATCAAATATTTGTTTATTAATATTCATTTTTCAATTCAGTGATCCCGGTTATTAATTTGCCCAGTTTGATCTTATTTTTCGATATTTTCTGGTTTATTTTTTCTCTCAATCGAAATTAATTTTTCGCTGCTGGCAAATTTATTGACATTTTCTCTCGTGTTTGATCATTTGTACCATTGCAGTTGTCGAATCGATGTTCCTCTCTTCGTTACTCTGTCTCTTCGCTGTCAAGAACGGAGGAGGAGGAGGAGAGAGCATGGGTATGGTATAGGGTGAAACCGATATCTCGAGTTCTCGCGATCTGTTCGTGCGAAAGGTCAAGATCTCGAACAAAGAGATGTTTCCTCTCTCGGTGGAACGTCTCGTTCATCTACACGCTCTCTGTGCATGCGCCTTTTTCCCTCTCTCTCTCTCTCTCTCCGTCAATTTTTTCTTTCTGGAGAATCCGAACGATTTCTCGCAACGGACAACGGTCGTATCTCGAACGTTGCCATACTACAAAAATTGCGAAAAACCGAACTATCACTTATTTATTTTTCTCTCGCAATTTATCGATTTTTTATATTCGATTTCGCATGCAAAAATTCCGAAATATTCAATTTATCGACACATTTCAAAATAGTGAAATAAAATCTGAGAAAATAAGAATAAAAATAAATAAAATGTGCGAATCAAGATAAAATATTAGAATGAATGATAATATAAATAAACGAAAGATTTTCTTGAATTGAAGCTATATTATAAATGATTGAGTAGATATTCTATAAAAATGTTCTCCCGATTTACATTCGCGTTTGAAATTCCGTGGTTTTGCCCCTCTGCCTTCTCCCTCTACTTCAAATCGATACCGTTTCCGCTGCCTCCTATTCGATCATCCCGAGAAGCTGTTACGTATCCGCGAAAAGTTTTCTCCGCGTCAAGAGTTTCCTCAAGCCTCTCTGGTCGTGAATTCGTTAGAATACATCGAAGATCCAAGACGAGAGAGGGGAAAAGTTTCTCGAGAACTTTGTATAAGAGATGACGCTGTTTAAAAAAACATTTTTTCCTCGAGGAACGAAAATGCTCTCATTTTACAAGTATTATGTAATATAAGTAAAAATATTAATATTTTTATCTCTTCAGTCTGTGTGTGTGTATTTTTTAAATAATTTTCGTTTCGCATTTGTTTATTTACGCGAGATTTTCACAAAATTTATTCACCTCGAGTTTCATTGATTCAAATGAGATTAATTCCAGACTCGCTCTGATGTACCCTGGACAATTTGATTTATGTTCGTCTCTTCACTATGGGGATGAACGTCAAAAACGATGCAGGATTTTGTCGAGAATCGGCTAACTTTCTTCTCAACCGTTGTTCGAGGTTTAAGGCAAGAGGCAAATTGATTCGACGTTCCCTCGGTCGGGTGACATTTTCGTTCGTTCTTGTATAAAATGAGTAATCTTGGAAATATTGATCTTCCCATTCACACTGACTAAAGAAAATGAAAGAAAAAAGTGAAGATTTTTTAAAATTTATCTCCAAGAGTTTGCCGTAGTGCTCTGGCGTTTTAATTCTCAAAGCTCGACAGTCGCAACGTTGCACTTTATCTCCAGACAATTCTTCTTTTTATCTATGTACAAAGGCAATGTCTCTATTTTTTTGTTTGTAGTGAAGAAAAAAAAACGAAGCGGCAGGGATAAAATTGTGAGGGAAAAAAGGGAAGGAACCTCGCGGATTTATTCCCAGGTGAGAGTTGTTATTTAACAAACGGTCGCTGCGGTGGAGGCAAAAATTTATGCAATTTTTACGGACGGTCTGCGGAGACGGAAAGGGAGAAAAAGAGAGAAAAAAGAGAAGGGACGAAGCATCTTTCGCTCGACTCCGCAGCCCGACCAAATTTCACAATTCAACTCCGCAGTCTCGATTCGTACAAAGGAGCTCTTAAAAGAGAGCCAACGAATTACCACGCTCGTTAGCACTGGTCTAACGTACCCTTGGGTTTGGCGAGATCCAGAGAAACACCGAGCATGAGAAAAATAGATGGCCGTGGAAGAAAAAAAAAATACAAGTCGCTAACTCGCAAATGCATAGTGCGAACATATTGTACGCCATAGTCACGAAGAGGAAAAGGAGAATGGCGAAAATAAAATAAGAAGACGCATGAGAAATTGTGTTAACGAGGGAGTGAAGTGCAACCGAAACAATAATTTTTCATTTAATCCAAGAAAAAGAATTCTCATCGTGAATCAAAAGAAATTTATCAAACATTTTTATTTATTTTCAAATTTTCCGACACACGTGACAATATCTATTTTATTTGTTGACTTTTTCTTTATAAAATATTTGTTCAAAAGAAATAAAATCCGTTTCCGGTTGTTCACAGGAAGGTAAAAAAATGTTTTAGGCATGACGAGAAAATTGAGGGCGAGAGTGAACGAGACAAGAAGATCAGGAGAAGCTTCGCATGAGAGTCTTTTCTCGAGCTTTTTGCCTTTTTTCTCAAGCCCTCAGGGGATGAAGCCGAGTGAGAAAGAAAACGCGAAGAGAATGCCGAAAACGTCTGCCGGAGGCGAGAAACGTCGTTCGGAAGTTGTTTACAAGCTTCGGCTTCGACGCTTCCTCGGGCGAGGAGATAAAATAAAAGGAAGAATAAATAAGAGATCGGCAAGAGCGAAGAGAGAACGATTAAAGGACGAATTCTTAAAAAAAAAAATTGAAACTTTCGAGACTTTTTTGAAATATCCCGTCTCGGAAGTTCCTCAGTTTCATTTATTTTCTCAATTTCGTTTATATGGCTCTCTCTCTCCATCTGGCTTGCATTAAGAAGAACGTCAATATGTGCTCGGCGACGAGCCCAGAAGCCATTAGCATATTGCCGGGACGACCCGTTCAATTTCATCGATCTGACTTTCTGCAAGTTTGCTCACTGGCGATAATTAATAACATATTAAATAATAAATTATCTCTCTCTATTAAGAAGATCCGCATTTACCGATATTGGATACTTTTACATTCATTTCGCGATGTTCTAACGTTTTCTTTCTCTTTTTTTATTATTGATGCAAATACTGGCAATCCCGATACAAATTTGCAGAATGGAAGAGGCAGAGAAAAAAACACGACGTGTCTGATAACACGCTTCATTTTACAGGGCGATGGAGATACAAAAGAATCGTTCTCGGGTCAACTGTTCCGATGACAGAGTCAAAGCTCGCGGGAAGATAAACAGAGACGCGGATATATATGTGACGAGAGAAAATGAAGCTCAAGAGCATAGAGGTTCAGACAAAGCGAGTGCTCGACGTCACCTGGCGAAAAAAGAGAAACCAGAGAACGATAGACGGATCGACATACGCAGAAATACAGAGAATATTCCTCTGTATTTTGTAAAAAACAGTACAAGTTACGATCGGTTTGATAAAAATTGTATAGCTCTTGTCAGACGGATTCTGTCTCAACTTCAACTCCCTGAAACGCGCCTGAGGAAAAATCTGAAAAATGTTTAAATTTTCAATCGAACGATCGAGCAAAATGCTACGTTGGAATTTTTCTGTTTCTCTGGTCGAGTTTTCCGAAGCGAGAGATTTTTAACGAAATTTACAAAATATCTGAATTTGAAAGTTTCATCATTCAAGCGCGCGTTTTTAATCGTGCACGCTTTTTATGACTTTTCGTCGTTCGACTCTGAAAATGCACAGATACGTCAAATTGAAGGCAGTCTGATGCTCGCGAGAGATACGTTTTTTTTTTCAGTCTATTCCTTTTTCTCGTTCCCTCGCGGTATTGTCTCTCTCATCGCGAGTGAACGAGACGAGCCCTTTGTCCGCATCCTTGTCCACGTCGTCAACGACGTCCTCGTTGTTCGACGACGAAATTGACGATTACTTTTATGTGACTTTTACCCCTCTGGATTCGTTCGCGTGTGCCAACTCTTGTCTCGCTTCGTTCGCTCGTAAAACACAACCCGGCGCACGATACTTCCCATTTGACGTTTCTCAACATTTACAGCGCTCCACCCAACACGCATTTCCCGAGTATCCTGCACGTGTAAATTCTTATCGAACGAGATTCAACCCGTCGCATTGGTGAAAACGAACTTTTCCGAGCGTCGAATTTTTTTACTCCCCACTTTTTCGCCTCGAACAAAAATATCTCGCGAGATTTCCGGAGAATTTAAAATTGCGACTCGGAGGATATGCGAAATAAAAATACGAGAAATAATAAAACGCGAAATCCGATTCGGAAAATTTGTATACAACGTTTTTGTTGCAAAATTCAGAGTTTCCTCACGATGCGAAAGGGAGAATAAAGAAGGATCGGAAAAGGAGAGACTTTGAGTACAACATTTTTTTTTACTCTTAATATGCCCACGAGGCTCCGAGGGTAATTTTTCTCTTTTAAGCTCGCTCTCCGCCCACTCCGACGAGAAATTTCTTCTCGAAATCTCTTCTCCAAATTTTCTTGCCATCGCGCGGGCGCCGCAACGAAACGAAGGGAATTAACCCGAGCAGGGGGGATGAAACTCGAGAGGGATTTTCGAGTGAGTTCTTCCTCCCCTTCCGAAAAAAAAGTGAAGGAGAAAGTGAAGAGAGATATTAAACGGTGTCTGCGAGATTTATAATTAAGCATACTTTACCATATTTATTATAATATTTTCTCAAACGTTTCACGCGGGCGAGCTAATAAGCCGGCTCTTTCCTCTCCCTCTGTTTCGCTCGCTCTCGTCGTCTTGTCTTTACAATGTAATGAAAACGCAGAGAGGAAGATAATGGAGGAAGAAAGAAGCGAACGCGGAATAATAAGCGAGCGGAAGGGAGGAGCGGAGAGAAAAGAGAAATTTATGCACAAAAGAGGTTCAATATAGCGAGGAGTATTAGAATTTTCATATTTGCGACTAAAAGAAAAATTGAAAAAGAGCTAAAGGAGAAAAAAAAATGATAACGCGAGCTCGAGGGAGGGATTTCCCGTGTTTTCTTCGTCATTTCGATCTTTTGAGCAAAACGCGCAATTCTCGTTCCATTCGTCTGTGGTACAGAGTCTTTGTGAAAAAAAGCGGGAGTAAACAACGATCGGTGTAACGAAGAGAGGAAGATATCGAGCGAGGAGTTTGATTGAAAAAAAAAATAAAAATAAAATCATTGAAACAAAAAATCTGAACGAAATTTAGAAAAAATACAGTCGGCGAAAGACTCTTGGCTTTGATACGAATGGCTTCTAATTAAAACTCGGTGCAACGAGAGCGAGTTACTGATGAAATAAAATGAAAAGGAAGAAAAAATAACGACTGCCGGTGAGGGACAGAAAAGAGAGAAAAAAATTTCTCTCTGCACTCTTTCAACTCTCATTTCTTTTTTCTCCTGTATCAGGAGTAGTGTCCCAGATGTAGAGCTATAAAAAAAAATTCAACGTAAATATAATAAAAATAAAAAGCAAATAAAGCCTTGATTTTTAATTATATTTTCGTATCAAGATATACGTATACATTAATTAAGTTTTCATTTATTTGGAAAATAATTCTCAATTATTATGCATTTATTCTCTCTGTTGGATTTTTATTGAGGAAGAAAAAAGTGTGTATTCCTTTAGCATAGACAAATAACAATAATACAAAAATCAGTGCGACTTTACCATGGGACTTGAAGAAAAAACGTTGGGATATGAAAATCTTTTCAGAGGGTATCCGAGAGGGCTTTTATTGAGAGGAAAAGGAGAAAGAGATTCATGTAGCTGGTACGAAGTACGGAATGGGAAAATAAAGCGACATCGAAGAAGCGCCGAGGAAGGAAAAGAGAGGAGGAGTATAGGAAGAAGAGTAAGAAGAAGGATCGGAGTGAAAACCGGTTCTTCGGTAAACGATTTCACGAGGAATTTCATGCTTTCGTTCAAAAGTGAATTCCATCGGTGTATATATAAGCGCAGACAATACTTTATCTACGGGTAATATAAGTGCAATAAGACGCGGGGGAGTTCGCCGAAAGAAATGAAAAAGAGGAAGACGTGAAAACCGGAGTATAAAAAAAAGAGAAATACGGGAAAGAAAACGAGAAACAGAATAAGACTGAGAAAAAATTGACGTCTCGACATCTCTCTTGCTCTCGCGATAACTCGTAGCAAGAGACACGCCGAGCGTTTATTACACGCTCGAGGATTTATTTTTAGGAGTCGAGAAGCGATCGAAAAAAAAAGAAAATTTTTTTTTCAGTTCTATACAAATAAATAAACCGAGATGAAACGTATTTGTTGGTTTTTATGATAAAAATGTCTATTCTGCGAGCGTAGAAAAAATTCTTTTTGTCTCCCATCCATGTCCTATCAATTTTTCCGCCTCTCATTGTGCAACGTTACGAGAGTGCGTGCAGGCATTCGCAAGCTGATGCATCCAGGCTCGCGTGTCCCTCAATCGTGTACATTCGAGCATCCCAGCGAGAAAGCGTCGTGAATCCGCACACGTTTTAACATTCGTTAGCGTTCGGAGTCCTTTTTCAGCGAAATATTGAATGAAGACTCTAGCCCGAACGTCGATTCGAGTCACTTGCGCCCTTATCGCTCGAAGAAATTTTACTCCAACGTGTCAAGGATGCATGCAAAGTCTAACGTGAAGTATATGAGCAATCTGTACCAGGACTCTCTCGTCCTTACGCGAGACGATCCTGGCAATACGTAACTCTACGGGGCGCTTTGTAAATCGCTCCTTCTCCACTCTCTCCTTTTTTTCCTCCTCTTTTATTTTATTCTCTATTTTCGCAGCCTCTCATAAATAAATGTGTACAAATCTCCTTATAATCCACGGCTTTTTAAACGAATCTAAACGTTCTATTTGCTCGACCTCTTTCCTTCGCTAACAAAATCCAGCGCTAAACAATTTTCGTGCAATTCTTTTTAATTATGCACGATAGTGCACGTTTGTGATATTATCTACAAAATTAAGTGATAAATAAACATTAAGTAGATTCTGTTGGCTTAAAAAATAATTGTTTTTAATTTACGCGTGTTTTTGCTTTCGAATATAAATTTTGGACTTAATTGTGTATATTCTATCGTATATTAATCGATTTATCGAGAATGAGCAATTTGAGGTTTCTCGACGGCGCTTGTAACACACCCTCGCGTGAAAGTTAAAACCCGCTACGCCAAGTTTGGCTTTAAAACGCAGACTCGGTACGTGTACAACTCTCGTGACGATCCGAACACAATTTCTCTTTTCTCTCTCTCTCTCTTTCTCTCGCTCGCTCGGTCGTTCCCGACTTTTTTTGGTGCGAATCTCGCTGTCGGTGAACACAATCCGTCTCTCTTTCTCCTCTCCCTTTTGTAAAACACTGCGCTACGAGTACTTATATGTCCATGAAGCGGCAAACGTGTCCCGGAAAAAAAGACGATCTGTTACGTACCTCGCGGGTGGCGCAAAAAAAAGTCGAAAAATCAGACGGAGACTTATACTTTTAGAGAAGAAAAGTCGTCAAGGTGGAAAACAAACGAAATAAACTATGTTCGCGACCTCTTTTAAAAATAACACGAAAAATACCCGTAAAAATGAGAATATAAGAAAGTAATTTATTTTCAGTGGTTCAACATTTATAATTTTAACGATATTATATGCGAATATGGCAAATGAGATTCCGTTTTATTTATCGATATTTTTTTATTATATATATCTTTTTTATTATAATATATAATATATTATAATAACATAATAACATAATAACATAAATAACATAAAAAATAATAACATAAATAAAAAAACATAATATAAAAAGATATATAATATAATATATCGATATATAATATCGATATATCGATAATATCGATATATTATATAATATATCGATATTATATATCGATATATTTATCGATCGATTTTTTTATAATTTCACATCCGTTTTTTTTCTGCTTCTCATTATTCCGGGCGAGAAGCTTAATGACGTATTTCGCACAAAGAAGCGGAATCGTCAAGGTTGAAAACAAACGAAATCAACGATCTCTTAAAAATAATACAATTTTTTTAATACCACGTGTGAATGTACCAAATGAGATTCTGCTCTTCATTTTCGATCAATCTTTTTATAATTCTGCTTCCGTTTCTCCGCTTCCCATTATCCCGGGCCAGAAACTTAATAACGGATTTCGCACATACGTATATCTGACTGAAAGCGCGGGGAAGAAGCACCGGGATAAAATGGGCAGAGAAAAAATATGCGCGGGGATATACAGGGGGAAGAATCGTTGCGAGGAATCCGGGAATTACCTAGAGCAGGGTTATAACGCGAATTTGTGAAAGAGAGAGACGAGAGAGAGTGGAAAAAAGGACGAGAAAAAGAAATAAAAAGAAAATGCAAAGAGGACGAGAAGTCAGTTCGGGTCTAGAAAAGCGTAGAAAAAATGGAGAGAAGGAAGCGAAAGAATTGCAAAAAAAAGAATGCATGAAAAATTATTCTGAGCGTTATATCTGTGTTACGAAAAAGATTTAGTCCGGAACGAATGAACGGGAGCGGAAACCTTGGCGGAGTAACACGAGGAGGGGAAAGGGGAAAAAATGCGAGCATGTGCGAGGGCGCTCGCGTCGGCTCCAAGAGCATTTCCGGCGTGCGCGCGCTCCAACGGTCACGGATCCGCACGCGCACACACTTTTTCCACGTCTCACGTAATATATTTCAGTCCCGGTGGCATTTTTACTTCTCTTCTCTATTTTTTTTCCTTTTTGATTTTTTTACTCTCTTTGTTTTTCTCTCTTTCTTTTTCCTCCTCTCCCCATTCTTGTCCTCCGAGTCCATTCCACGTGTCCCCCTATACATATTTTCCTCCAGCGCGAGGAGCCGCGAAATTCGCTGACGAGCTAGCATTCCGTTTTACGGTGGAGAGAAAAATATCGAGAGGAAGGAACGGGACA
>JAPYYX010001864.1:0-20470 GCA_030522605.1 Cremastinae sp. B BG-2022a
TGAGCCGAGTAACATATTCTTATAAATGTCAAACATCTCATTACATTTTTCTGCTTTTCATTTTTATTTACTTTTATATTATTATTAATATAAAAAAATCGAACAAATATTTATATATTCTATAGAAAGTTTCTAAAATATATTTTTATTATTGGTTATATTGATTGAATTTTGAAAATTTGAAGAGTTTTTAAAACTTTATGTGAGCACTTTTATTGTTATTGTTTGGTAAATTCTCATTTTGATCAAGATAAAATGGAATAAAAATTTGATTTATTTGATTTAATTTCGATTACTTGACCTACAAAGTTTTCAAATCGTAATTTCTATCTTTAATACTTATATCCGCAGTTTGATTAGTATGAAACGAGGTAAACCTCCAATTTGTATCATTAACCGGAATTGAATCGAGAGAGAAACAAATGAAACACTCCAGGTCGAACGGAGACTGTAGAAATAAAAAGATCACTTTATATAAAAATGTTCGACATCGTGATTTTCATTTATTTATTACACTTTAATACCTCGATTCGCTCGATCTATACTTTGATTATTGCGAAACTAGGTAAACGTCCAATTTGTATCATTAATCGGAACGCCTGATGATTCCGATGATTATAAAAATGCGAAAAGGAAGAAAAGACAATAAACGGAGCGAGATAAAAAATGAAAGACTCGAGGGCGTACTGGGAGATTGGAAAGAAAAAGAAAGAGAGAGAGAGAGAGGCAAAAGTGGACGTGCCACCTCTCGTCTTGAAAAAGGGACGATATACATCGTCATCGCGTGGCTTACACACAAAAGTGGATACCCGCGGACGACGAGAATGACGCGGATTTTTCCATTGTCTTATCCGACCCACTTCCGAACGCGCTGCAAGATTAACCGACATCCAAGAATCAGCTACGGATGTATACATATACATTCTCTCTCTCTTTCTCTCTCTCATATCTTCCTTTTTTTCGCGCACAGCCAAACGTACGGGTACAAGTACACGGGGTGTAGGACACGAAAGCCAGGATGAATGAAAATTTTCCAGCGTTTGAAGACTCAGTCAAGATGTTTGTTTAGCTACGAACACCTCTATATATCACGTCCTCTTGTTTCCTGGCAGCTCGGTTAGCTTTTCTACTTTTACTCTTTTTTTCTTCGTTTTTCCACTCCCTGTCTCTTCCTCTCTCTCTCTCTCTCTCTCTCATTTTTTTTCTTTTTTTCTTGCGCCTTTGCGCACTCTTTCGAGTCCTCGCCTTTGCATACATTGGCAGTAAAAATGTCGTTCGAAAACAATGTCTCCACTCATCGCACACACGGAGTCTCCATTTTTTTTTCTTCGGTTCTTTTTTTCCCGCGACACTTCAATCTTTTTTTTTCTCTTTTTTTCGAAAAATATGGCACAAGAGGCTCCAACCGTGTTTTTCACGCGGCCTTTTCCTCGATCGACGAATATCGACGAGTCTCCCAATCGCTCTTGTCCGTCAATAGAGCCAACAGATTAGGCGTAAGGCCGAAGAGAGGAAAACTCGATATGCGAAAACGTTCGAATTTACTGCCACGGACCGAGAGACTCCCCACGATTTCTCCACCGTCTCATGGAAATTTCTCTCTCACGCTCCCCACGCGCTTGCCAATCTCCGTGATTTCCTGCAAAACTCTCCCTTATATACCACGCGAAATTGAATCTTCGTTTATTAGCTCCCTCGGACAATCCGCGTTGGCTTTTAACTCAGGTTGACGTCAATCACAGAATTCTCGGCACTTTTTAGTTCGCAGAAATATTCGAGATATTCAATATGCGTTTCGTTTTTTAAATTAATTTTGAATTTTAATTACGTTTCTTTCAACGTCGACGATTTTTTTTCCAAGAAATTTTTTCACTTCGAATAATACAAGTTGCACGTCAATTTAATAACAATGTTTTCAAATCCTGAATTGACGGAGAATAAATGAGAAACGTAAAGAAAAATGAAAAATATTTGAAAAAATATCTCAATATTCAGTTGAAATTTATTCAGAGAGAAGTTTCGTGACTTTTAACAATTAGTTCATCCATAAATGATTTACTTGGAGAAATTGTATCAGGGTGCAGAATTTTCTGCGAAAATGCAATATTTCGCTTTTTAATTACTTTTTAATTTCAATTATTTCTTATTCTATTATCTCTCCGCAAAAATTTTTAATTAATTTGTTTAATTCGAACAATGATACTGAATTCTTTTCCATTAATATTCTCGAAGTCCAATTACATTAAATAAATTTTTTAGCAAAATTACACGAAAAAATTTAAAAAATATGAAATAAGACCAGTGATGTCGGGAGATTCAGAGATAAATTTAGTTATCCTTGGCTCAATAGGCGATTAAATTGGGGACTCCGGTACAGGCAACATCGGCACGTCACGAGAAATCGGTGTAATCATTTGTACGGAGTACAGTGATTATCCTTGAAAGCGAAGGTGCTAGGTACTTCGTCGTATCCGAGCTTCGAATTATCGATTTTGCGGATTCGACAGATCGCTGAAATGTGTTACCTTTCCCGCGTGTACGTATAGCTCGGATTGCATAATGCATTCCTCGCCATTGCGCGTATGTCAGTTTCCAGTCGCCTCTCAGAATTGTCCTTTTTCCAATCAATCTTTTCACGTCCCAACAAATCCGACAATTTTTTCAATATCATTTTCACCGTACGGTCTCCGTAAAAGCTTTTTATTTTCCTCGTTATACATTTTTACATTTTTCTTTCGAAAAATGTGCATCCCCTCGCTCTCGACATTTCCATTTTTCGTCGAACAAAACCGATCCTGATAACGGCAATGTAAAACGTCGGTCCAGAACTGTATCCGCTTTGCTAATGAGACATCCAATTATTCCGCGCTCAAGGGACAACGAAGAAAAACACACCGGAGCAGGGAGAGAGAACGGGCAGAGCGTGTGTATCAACGTCGCGTTATCGCTTCGTTTCGCTCACACGTCGTTATAACCCGCGGGGATAATCGAGACGTCAACGACGCCCCGTTCCATCAAATATTTCTCCTGTATGGACATTTTTTCATATAAATTCCAACCACGGAAAAAAGTGGGAAAATCAAACTACCCGGAGACGTTAATATATTTTTTAAATTGAACGATATGAAGAACATGTAAAAAATTTCAAAGTAATTACGGTCGCGAAACAAACGCAACGTTCTTATCGTGGAGCTTTATTGTCTCGGATTATTCGTCTCTTTTTTTTAGAGGGGAAAAAGAAGTTTGATAGACACGAGCTGGACAGAGTACGCGAGGTGCGAGAATTCTATTCGCCATTCACTGAAATAAATTCCCTCGGATCTTTTCCGCATCAAAAAAAAACGAAAGAGGAAGAGAGGGATCGAGATGGAGGATTCGAAAGGAGAGAAAATGAAAGGAAATGAAAAAAAAGTGGAAAAGCACGCTCGGTCGTTGGAGTTCCAAATCCAAGAGCCTCGCTCCATGGCAACTGAGCGAGCGACCCTCATTACGCGACCTCGGTACACGCAGTCGTGTGTACTTAATTTTATTTTTTTCATTTTTCCTCCTTTTTATCGCAAACATTTGACGGATTCCGGCGGGGGTGGGAAAAAATCGCATGGGAAATGAAAAACATTCTCGACGAGACTTTTTTTACACCTCGGTTTCGTTCATTGGCAGATTCCGATGAAAGGAATCTCTCGAGTGTCCTCCCTGAATCGAATTCACATTTTTCTTTCACCATTTGTTGCCTCGTTTTTATTCTTTTGAAATTTCTTTTTCTTTTCACCTTTAGTAGATACTTTAATTTTTTTCCTCCAGAGCAAACGATGCACTGGTTCGCTCATATCGGTGCCGATGACGAGCCACTTCGGCAACCCTCAGGTAAAACGTCCCGCTTGCCCGATCGTGCCATCGATTTTTTTCTTTTTTTTTCCTAATAAGATTTCAGGAGCACTCAATTTTTCGAGTGATTTTCTTTTCTGCTAACCTCTCGTCTAACTTTCGAAAAAAGCAGAAAATCTTTAACAAAGTTGGTGAATAATTTGCAAAAATCGTTTTTTCGATCTATCGAGAAAATGAGACATTTGCGCACTGTGCTCTCGAGCTGATATTTCGAGTGGATCGCATACACGCGTTTTCATACGTTTCGCAACACGTGTGTAAACTCCCACGAGTCTTCTCAATGACGAGCGCAAATAATGAAAATCAAACAAACCTGAATACGCACGTTCGAGATTCTTCGTGACAATTTACCAAAATAATTGTAATTTTACATCGTGTACTCGATAGCCATTAAATTATCAACAAAATTGCATCTCCATGTTGACTCTGATGAAATTAATTTTCATAATATCCGCAAAACATTAATCTACATTTCTAATCATCAAAATTGAACTAATAATTCAAATTGTCTTGAAAAAAATGGCCTGAGTGTGGCATGACTAAAATTACGAATTTTTTTGCACGATTCAATTAAAAATTAAAAAATATCTGAAGATGGATGCGAGCTTGCTGGCGCATTTTGATTTTTTTAAATTGAAAGATCTTATAAGTACGTAAAATTCGCGATATCTTTTGTCAAGATACGTGAAAAGAATAATGACATATAAGAACGCTTTATCATGACGCTTGATTTTGTGTGTTTATCTTTTTCCGTTTGTCTCATTTTGTATTTATCTTCACGTAAATCCATATGCTGCAACATGATTTATTCTCGGCAGATTTGAAGCGCCGCAGTCTCTACGACGAAGACTCCCTTGATGGCGATCATCCTAATGAGAATCAAGGTATCATATTTTTCAATCAACCGCAAAAAAAAAAGAAAAATTAGTGATAAAAATAAAGAAAATTGATGAAAAACAAAAAACTGTCACATTCAGGACAAAAAGTCATTTTATCGAACGTCACACCTTCAACATCACGCTGAATTCATTTTCCCTATTTATTTCTGTGCTAACGCGTCAGGATATTTAGGATTCCAAAGTTTCAATTTTGTTCCCTCCTCTCGAACCCGATTGCTGACTGATATTAAAAACGAGGGCGTGAATCGCTCGATCTGTTTTCCTCAGGACGCGAGTCCACCGGGAGCGCAAAAGATGTCGACAGGGCAAAACTTGTGCGCGACAGACAGAACGAGGAACGACAGCGAAGACTCGAGGAGATGAGGCAACAGGCACTCGCTGCTCAGCGCATTCGTGAGCAACGCGGGGAAGAACGGAGAAGAAGAATCGACGAGCTTAGGTCTCGTGACAGCGACAGGTAAATACATTGTTTCACAAATTTTTTTTTATTGGTTAAGTCGAAATTTATTGAGAATCGAAAATTGTTTATTTGTAAGGATTTCTAATTTGTGAATTGAATTTTGATTATTAATTTTATTATTCATCTCATTTTATAATTTTCATTTTATTTAATTTGCGAAACGTTGCTGTATGCGAGTACCAAATAAAAATACAATTTAAATCATATTTTTATTGAATGCATTCAAAAAGTTATGAAAATTAGATAATTTCGGAATTGGTTTGCTCTTTACAATTGTTCTGTGGTATTGTTTCATTGATTTCCATTGATTTCAATTTATTGTGGATTTATTGAATTTATTCCTTACAATTCTTGTTTTCGAATTATTTTTCGACTTTGAAAACTTCGCAATAAATATCTCTGGGTAAGGAGAAAAATTCTATAAATATTTAAAAAGGGCATTAAATAAAGAGCCGGCAAAGTAAATGATCAAGTTATTCGATTCTTTCCTGAACTCCAGCGAGAGCGAATAATAAGGTAGTAGGCTCTTGTTCCAAAGAATAGCTTTAAATCAGTGTAACTTTGAAAGTAAAATGGAGATCTTTTCCTCCGAGGTGGATAAGAGATGCGCTATTTTTTTTTCTTTTCCATTTTTTTTACTTTGTTTTGTGACAGGAAAACTTTCGTAAAGTTTGAATTTTTTTCTCATTCTATTTTCTCGTTACAGGCGAAACCAAGTCGAGGAGAGAAAGCGCCTGATATGGGAGGCCGAGAGGGAAAGACGAGAGGCGATTTTACGGAAAAATGAGGAACGAGAGGCCCGGATCGAAGCGCGAAAGAAGAACGAGAGATCGCACATCGTTTTTGCATTCGGCAGTTCAACGCCGCGGATGCTCGAGCCGGCGGACACCGGCGGCTCCTCCTTCTGGGGAACCAGGAGAGCGACGTCGACGACGAACGTCATGATGTTCCCCGCTGCTCAGCCGTTGACGAGACGATCCTCCGAGCGTGAACTCGATGGCAGCAAAAAGCGAGCTACCTCGGCGGGTGGACTCGATCGCAAGCCCGGAGAAGGTAAAAGGACCTTCAAAAAGCTAAAAATTCCGAAGTACTCTTTACCCCTGATTCTCGTCGACGAGATGAACCCGACCTACCCCATTCTCTCTTTAAGAAATTAGAAAACAAAAGTGAGAAAAATACTCTGGGCCGAATTTAGGACGAAACGATTTTTTATAAGCCAGTCACAGTCTCGCCAGTAAGTCATGAACGTGATGAACGTTTTTGTTTATTTACGTATGTATATTCGTTGTATTTTTTATACGTAAATTTATGTGAGAAAAGTTGCCAATATCCGGAGCTACATTTCTGATCGAACAACGAGGTACGGACACGTATCGAATTTCACTTCGTTTATTTTATTTTTTGTTTAGTTCCTGTTTATTTTCGTTAGAACAATTGCCTAGTGACCTAGTAAGTATTTTAGAGTCGTTAGCTATATTATAGTTATCGCGAAAAACGTGATAAACACACTCAAAAATCTACAATGCTTTTTCGCAGTAAACGATCGTGTGCCACTGTTCATTTTTTTAAAATTTATTTACTCATGTTTTTTTTCATCACGAGAAGCACCGATGGCTTTTTTCAAACGTACTTTGCTCGAAACCCAAAACTTTTTTTCAGCAGCTTCCGCTGGAAAGAGACTCCGGGGAAAAACAGACACAGACGAGATGGAAACCATTAAATTCGGCTCAGACAAAATTTCGCGACAATTCATTACTATGTTTTTTTACATGTCCATTCTAGTTTAGTCTTGACCCATCAAATATCCAATGTTATATGAAATGATTCGAATCTCGTTCGTCCAAGAATTATCTTTAATGTTATATTTTTCGTATCGCATGCGAAAATTCTCGTGCACAGCATCCCCTAGAACTTGTTCGAGAGAACGTAAAAAATTCGATGTGTTTTGCCCCTCCCTTGCCTCCAAATGTTAATTTAGTCTTATTTTATTCTCGTCGGTTTCAGTTTTTACTTAGACGAATAGTGCACCGTACAAAAAACCGTTCCTCACTCTCATTTCCATTATCTCCATCAGAAATGTCCGTGCCAAAAACTTCAGTAGAGTTTGATGAGAGTGCACGAAAGAAAAAAAAATAGCACACACGCGTTTGTCACCGCAAGGCACCCTCATTGAAGCCTCTCATTGCGCAATCAACGATTTGTAGAGCGGTCGATCTATCTTTAAAACTTCATCACCACCCCAGATCCTTTTTATCCCTGCCTGCAATCTCGATTTTCCATCCTTCGAATTTTCCTCTCACCTATCTCGAATCGAAGAAATATAAAAGAAAGGAGGAAGAAAATCTCATTTCAAATATTTTTCATTTTATCTCTTCGCTTTCTTACTTTTTCACCTTTGTTGTTAGAGAGGAAGGGAAAACGTTTCTGAAGTTCACATCGTACGTTGGCATTGAATTTGTTCGCAGATATGAGAATGTCCTCGTCTATGTACGAGGTGTTCAATTGGAATTGTAGCCCCGACCCTTCTTTAACCCATGCCAAAAATAAGAGAGCCAGCCTCTCGCTGCCTCCCACCACTGACATCTTAGCCATCGATGATAAGTCAGATAACGAGGCTAGGCGCTCGGCGATGCATCGGGCTACCACCGGTGAGTGTCCGAAGAGAGCCCAAAACTGCATCGGGGATTCTATACATAATTCTCTCTTCTAATCTTTTTTTTATATTTTTCTTACTTCATTATTTTTTTTTGTTTCTATACATGCCCGCTTATCAATGATCAAACTCTCACTCGTCTATTTCTCGCTATCGTTTTCATTTTCTATTTTCATTTAATTATATTAATTTTGCACACATTCTTACAAAACGCATCTTGCCTCAGGGGGAGACCGATATAGTGGAAGTTTCATTCTTAGATTTCAACGAGAATTCGCTTTTTTCTGTCAGAAACTTTTGACTCATGATGACGGCTAGTTTTACATCCGATTAAAGAGCATAGTTGAGAATAACAATTTTCGTCATCATTATTTTTGAGCAGAAAGAGAAATAAAAGGAATTAGATTTAACTCCGTGCGTGGTGGTAAAAATTTGCTCCGAGACCCTTGACACTCGCACGTTCCATTGCCCACATTCATTCGCTGCTCTCATTTCACTCGAGACTCACTTGGGAATCCGTATTCCTAAGAAAAAGAACGTCAATGCTTTCCTATTCTTCATTTAATTTATGTTTTTTATTTCGTTGTTAGGATATTTTACGGTTTTCTCTATTATGATTTTTTTAAATTATTTTATAGATTAATTTTTCGTTCAGCGAATTCCAATCGTTCCTGCCTGCGATGCATGCTTGGACCTTATTGTTTCGTGCATCCTGCGAGTTCAAAAAATGGAGACGAACAATCCTCTGTCCTTTCTACATGAAAACGTAATCCAAAGTGTCTTCCCTCGTTCGATTTCCAGTCACTCCGATCGCTTACCCGTTTGCAGATTTATTTAGATAAAAACGCACGTACTGGCACGCGATTATTTGAGACTGAAAAAAATATACCCATTTATTAACTGTTTGTTTGATATTATTTATTTAGGAATGCTAAATGTTTTGTCATCAATCCCATAAAAAAGTATATGCTGAATCAATTAATGATTAGAATATTTAATAAATCGGAAAATGTAATGGAAAAATAGTAGAAGTATTAAAAATAATCTGCATATACTTTTTTTTATTCCAATGCACGTTTTCGTTGCAACAAAAATGATTTTACTTGATGTTGGCAAAAATCGTGATTGTAAATCACGCATAGAGAATTCGATGTGAAGTGTTTAAAGCTCGATGTATCTCGCTTATTTCTAAGGGTAAAAATTTCCAGGTGATGATAGCGACGGGACGCCGGGAACGCCGAGCTCGGTTTATCTGCGTGTGAACAGAAGGAGAACTGATCTAATGCCGACGATACCGTCGCCTCGGGACAGCGGGACAACGGGACAGAATCGAGGCTCGAAGGCGTTCACACGATCACCAGGTAGGACTTACTCGATGTCGAGGTTGGACCAGCTTGCCCAGCCTAGGAAGCGTACCAGCGAGCTCGGGACGCTCGCGGAACAGACGCAGAACCAGCCACTGGGCGCAACCAGCATGAGTCGCAGCATGTCGCACTTGGCCGCGCCCGGGGCCAAAACGCTCAAGCGTACCGATAACTCCCGTAGTATGGGCACTCTGCCCGGTGCTATGCACCTACCGAGGCCCACACGAGCCGAGAGACTCCGGCGCAAGGCTCGCGAACACCAAAATCAACAGCCCCAAGGTAGGTATCGTGTGCTGCGACCTCTTCCATCTGTGAACCATCAACTCGACGTTTTATTTTACTCGAGAGAATTCGATGTATCTACGTCGCTCAAATAATTCTTTTCACATACAAATTCGTAAAGTAAACATCTTTCTAGCTTTCTTCTCCACATTTGAAATCTTTGCCGAAAGCGTGTATAATTTTTGAGGCAATAAACATGAATAATGTAGTATATTCGATATATCTAGATAAAAATAAAAAAATGTACGTTTCTGAATAGTACAGTTATAAATTCGAGTTAAAAAATTTTTTACTCGTTATCGTAACGTTCAAAACCCTTGACTAAATAGTATTTATTTTTTGAGTATACACGCAAGTTTTTCAATGCTTTAAAAGAAATCGTACACGTTGAATTGTCATGTTACAAATTCGTAAAGTCAACATATTCTTTTCGACATTCAAAACGTAAAAAATTCCTTAACTGTGAACTATATAACGGTTTGAATTTAAAAACGTGACTGCTTGAATATCCTGGAAAAAAATTGCTCAACCTCTTCAATGCTCAAGTTAATAATTCATCATCTGTAAATTTTTCATGTTTACCCCACATTTCGAAAGTCTTGATTGAAACGCGTATCTATTTTGAGATAAGATATCTCTTTCGTATTCTTGAAAAAAAATTAAATTGCAAAGCGGAAGAAAAACCGCTCACCCTTTCGACTGGTCGAGTTGAAGGAACACACATGGACAGAGGCTTTAAATTGTGCATGCATAGAAAAGCGAGACACTGCGAAAGCGAGCCTTTGTGAATCAATAACAATGCCTAGAGCCAAGACCGATACACTCGGTGAGAGGAGGCTAGAAAATTCATAACCCGCCCTGTTACACCAGAGTTCCTTGTAAAACACGATTTTTATAGCTCCGCACGAACTTTTAAATGTCTCGATGCTTGTGCCCAGTAAAATCTGATATTATTTGAACTTTTGCATTTGAGAACATTTTTTACATTTTTTTCCGCTACTAATGCACCGTGTTTCGCATAAAAATCACTCTCCGTCATTTAAACTTTTTAAAACGACTTTTTATCTTTTTTTTTTGCTGGTTTGATATAAATTTGGCTCTGTTGGATTAACTTGTTTTTGGCATGGGAACTCTGGTAGGAGCGATCATTAACCACGTAATGCTGCACTTGCTATTGATTAACGAGATGCTCCCTTTCGATGCGAGCCCTCTCTCACTGTCTCTCTCCGCCCCCGTTCTATCATCGACATGGGTGAAGGTATTTAAACAGAAAAAATAAAATAAACACTGCTACTGCATCTACTACGTAACCTGGTAAGCTGCACATCTTTTATTATTAATATCTCTTAATAAAAATGAAACAGAAAGATTTTTCATGAGTGTATTTAATGTGCAAATACATCTTTCATTAATTTTATTTATTATTTGATTTAACGTTCAGTCTTTCTTTTCACTTTCTTTTCTTTTCGTTCACACATTGTTTTCCGGATTTCTTTAAAACTTGGTTTGTGTCTTATAGTTACATCTTTTCTTTCGTTACTTCGTAATATTGTTTCTATTTCAAGCTCGTCAACTGGTCGGTGCTGGGTCTCTGTAAAATTTAAAACAAACATTTCTTTTCCGAAATCGTCACTTCGAAAGTAAAAAGTAATCTTTGGTATTTCTAAAAAAATGTCTTTCATTTGAAAAAAAGGAAATCTCAATTTCTCGAGATGAATCAACCAAAAATAGAGAAGTTTTTTTTTCTTTCGAGGTGACAAAAGATATTTCGAGGCTCAATGAAAAGAGAAATATATTGAAAAGGGGGAAAAAAAAGCTAAAGTCTAGATAATGATGAACGCTCGAAGGTTGAGGACAAAATGAAAAGAAAGGAGAAGAAGATAAAAGAGAAGAAGAAAAAAGCTTATCGTGGATGGGTTTAGGTGTCCGCAGCGGTGAAGTGACGCCGAACAGCCCGTCGCGACCGCACAGCTCCATGAGTCAACAGAGCGGCAGCAGCGTGGGCAGCAGTAACGTCAATCTGCGTCCTCGCACAACGACACCCCGACGTCCGCGACCCGCTTCTATTGCCGGAACTGGCGTTTCTGTCACAGAACGACACAGTGAGCATGGCTTTTTACCTCCTAAGAAAAAAGAAAAGAAACAAAAAAAATACACAAACACAGAAAAAATAAGCACAAAAAGCTCGCAGATGCGAGATAAATGAAGCGACGAAAAACAAAAATGTTCAATTATCTTCCGGCCATTCATTTTCTATCTTCTTTTCTTTTTGTATCATTACGTTGGTAAATTTTTGTTTTTCACTTTTCGTTCACCAAAAAGATGTCGCGTCGTTGCACATGTAAATACTGTTATTACCGTGGAATTTATTCGTTTGTTGATCGCTGAACTGAGATTTTAATTGCTTCCAGATCTGATAGGAGATATCAAAGTCACGAAGGATTCGAAGCCACCACTGCCAAAGGTTCACAGTACTCCAAAGAAGCCGACCACTCCGAAAGCTACGGAAACAGTGAAAAAGCCGACAGACAGATTGATAAAGAGCGCAAGAGCATCGCCTCGTGTGACGCCCAAAGCCACGCCGCTTCAGAGTCCAGGCGCGGAGAATGCTCCTTCGCTTATACGAGACAACACGACAGAAATAATTAAGCATAATAACGGCAAGGACAGTAAAGACGGTAAAGCCGAGGAGAAGAATGAAGAGAAGAAAGATCAGGGCACCGAAAAATCTGAGGTAAATTGCATTTTGCCCGAAAGATAAATTTATAAATAAATGCAGAAGATTAAACAAATTTATTTTTTTTAGATATCTCAAGACGTTGCCGAGGTGAATAATAAGGAAGCGGAATCAAACGTAGTGCAGGAAGCTCCTATTCAAATTGCACAGCCGATGGGAGTTAAAAACGATAAAAAGGAGGAAAACGAAAATGGTGGAAAGAAGACCGAGGTCGAAAACAAATTGGAACAGGAGATCGAAGAAATCGACATGTCTGGTAAGTTGGCATAAAGTTAGTTTAAAATATGTCTATTTGTCATGAAAATTTCTAATGATCTGATATTTCATTCGGCAGCTTCAATGATTGCAAAGATTAGGATCACAACAGAGGAGGAAGCAAAAGCTGCTTTGGCGGAGCGCAGAAAATTGGCACGTGAACAGGCTGAGCGCGAGGCTGAGCTGGAACGTCAACGACTGGTGCGTGAGCTAGTCCGAATTTTATTACTTTCCTTCTAAACTATGCATAGTTCATTTTTTAAATAAATTGTTTCATCTTTTAGGAGGAAGAAAAACGTCTAGAGGAAGAGCGACTACGTGCTGAAGAGGAGGAACAACGTCGCCTCGAAGCGGAAACGCTTCGACTGGCGAACGAGGCGCGCGAACTCGAGGAGCAAAGACTTCAGCAGGCTATCGAAGAAGCGAAACGTCGGGAGGAAGAAGACAGAAAGAGACGAGAAGAAGAGACGCGATTGAAGATAGAGAAAGAAGAGGCGGAGCGGAAGGCGAGAGAAGAAGCCGAAAAGTAAGAATGAGAGCCTGCAGTTTTATTTGACATTTATTAGTTCAATTGCACTAAACGTAATTCTCCTTCTAGGCAACGTCTCGAGATGGTTGAGCGCTTGAAGAAGGAGGAAGAGGAGAGGCTGCAAAGACGCAAACGGGTGGAGGCGATAATGTTGAGAACTCGTGGAAAGAATCAGTCGAATACACCGACTAAGGTGAACATAAAATTTTTATAGCTGGCTCGAGTTAATGGCACGAACGGCTTAATGACCTCTCAATAGGAACGTCTTGAATATCGTTCATTTTGTGCTAACAAGAATGGCATTCATATTTTCAGTTCACGCCGATATATAACGAAAAAATATGAAATCATCAATCATAATTTTAATCGTATACACTTTTCGAACAGGGTGAGGGTGGTGATTCGGAAAAAATGAAAGAGGACAGTCCGATCGACGAGAGCAAACCGACTCCGGGCAGCAATAGAAGCGATGACGTGATGACAGCGAGTCTGATATCCGAAGCTACGCAGCAGTTCATTAACGTCGAGCAACAAGTGAATCACGATGGCAATAATGCACAGCCCGATATCGTGCGTAACGGTACTAACCATAGAAACGGCATAAATGACAGTAAAACGTTGCTGGAGAACGATCGCCAGAGTAATGAGGACGGTGAACTGAACGGTCATCACACCAATCATGGGAATGGCATCACAAGTCAATCGATCACGCTGGACAATGCCACTGTGTAAGTATGCCCAAGTACAAAAAAAATAGTCAAAAGATTAAATTTAATCACAGAATAAAAAAAAGAACAAAGAACTAAATCAACAAGCAAAGCGAAACAAAAGCGTTCAAGAAGGAAAAAGTAGCTCAATGAAAATAAAACGTGATTAGTGCAAGAATCTGATACGCCTCATCGTCGATGAAACAGTACAAGTCCGTGAATAAAGTTGCAATCACGCTTGCGAGTATCATTCTCGTTCGTCTATGCTCATTATCGTTTCGAAATCTCCGAGGACTTGATCTTGCCAAATTTTTATCGACACTGTCTCCGTACCGGTATCATCGCGCGAGCTTGAGCGATGTGACACTGTGGATGTCTAGCACATCCACGGAAGCATACATTTTATTTACTTTACAAAAAAGAGAACAGGCGAAGAAAAATGAAAAGACGATTCCTCTTCTTGCATTCGATTACGAATATTCGTAATGACGATTGTCGAATACTTGTGACTAGGAGAATGAAAAGATATACAGAAATACCTTGTATGAATGCAACGTTCTGGAACAACTTGTATGTCCACTCTAATATCAAAAAAGCGAATCTGTACTCCCTGCATACTGACTTCCAGCAAAAGATTGGATCTCGTAACGAGGCCAATTTGGTGCTTCAATCAAAATGAAATTACTAATAATCGAAATCGAGGAAGAGGCGAGAGGGAGCGAGAGAAAAGATAAAAAAATGAAAACCGAGTTGAATTATTTTGCGATGGCGGTTGCAAGGGTGTGATCACGCACAGATTTGTAGGTGGATCGATTAAAAATAAACAAAAATCGAGAGCGCACAGCCGACAAGTTATCCACACGAGTGTACGGAAGAAAAAAGAAATAATCATTGGGGCATTGAGAAATTGTAACACGGTTATTGATGTATGATTCGTCGTCGACACGGTTTACACCTATATTATTGATTTAAAAGGAAAAGAAAAACGCTGTTTGCAATTGTGCAATTAACACGATAAAAAAGAATCAGTAAAAACAGATAATCTGCGCGCCCTTACGTCCGGCAGGTGTGATATCTTACGTGTAGAGGTTATTAAATAGATTATTGCCATGCTTCTCCGCGAGAAATGTTCTCGAAGCGACTGCCTATTAAAAAACTTAAACCACTTATCAAGAAAGTTAGCGCGAATAATTTAAAACAAGATGCGCCTCTTGGCTTAAAATTGAATAATTGTACATTAAAGAGAATGAAAGAGAAAAGGAAATAAAGGAGATAATAATGGAGAAGAAAAAGCAGATATGGAATTATTATGGGAGCCTCCTGTGGCGACGTATCGCTTCTATTACTTTAATCGATAATACTTTGCATTGCGCACCTCGTCTCTAACCACTATATAACCGCATTAACTGCTATCGAAAAGAATTCTACGCAATTGTATTATATATTAACGATTGAAATTTACCACATATATATATGTGTGTATATATGCATATATATTTTATAATTAGTTAACTTTGTATTAGCAAAAAAACTGTATAACATGTTCGATTACTATTCGGTTAGGAGAGCGATAATAACGACGTGGTAATTGTTTAATTGTGCGCCTGTCCTTGTTATCACATCACATTAATGTTTCGTACATGAAAAAAAAGGGAGTAAATTGAACGAAGATAGTTACACCGAGCGATGAGGAAAGAGAAAACGCACTGTTTAAGTCTTGACACGTTCGTCTGCGTTAAAACTTCGTAAAAATATCATTTTCTAGTGTAAATACTGTAAAGAGAGAAAGGAAGAGCGAGAGAGAGAGAGAAAGAGATGAATAGTATAAACGGAGTTAATCATACAAAATAATTGTATACAATTTCATGTCACGGGCTCAGTAAAGAAAGATATGTGAGTCGAATCCTCATAGTTGCTGTCAAATCTTTACTGGGCTCCCATTAAATTATCTTTTTTCTTTCATTCCTCGTTGTTTGCACGTTCTACTGTTTCTTCAAACTTTTGTCCATACAACAGACCTCAATCTCAGTAGCATGTTCGGTGTCTGTCTTTTTGTCTTATTATTAGTTTTTTTAATTATCCTAATGACTCCTCTCCCAGGAAGTCATAATTATTTTTCGATTTTTCGGTGTGAATTCGATTTACGAATAATCAACGTGGTCTGTCGTCTACATCTGCGTTATCTTAAATATAAATCTACTTCTCCCATGCAATCTCTACTTGCTACAGAAATTCCTCAACAGTCACAGTCGAACAGGTCGTTCAAAGTTGTAATTTCAAATAACGATTACGCTTTTTTAATTAGGAATATAGTATTTAAGGTAAATGTAGTGTAATGAATGATGCTCATATCTCGTAACGCATTCTCGTTCGAAAAAAAAACCATCAACGGTTCGACAGGTTTTTCGTTGACAAAAATCTCTGTATGCTTGTAGCTTTTGTTACATCGGCTTCAGCCTTTGTTCACTTGTCCCAGATGCAATGACCGAGAGGCATTCTTTGATCCTTGACGTATGAAGTCTTTTATATAGGGAAAACAGTAGATTTGTGTGTTGCGTTCTTCTCTCCACGGGAAAAATTTTTTTGACAGAATTTTTTATGCTTTCTTTCATTATTGAAAAGAGGATCGTATTTCATGAACATTCTCATGACAATCTAAATAGAAATTTTGCCCGTAATTCAGAGTTTCAAAGCCATGAAAAATAATACTAGAAAATGCTTTTACAATAATTGTTTCATACAAGTTGTTCCTTTTTTTGTTTTGAACGTTTTTTTATACACATACACACATGCTCAAGGCTAATTAGTAATTAGTGTATTGGCCGTGTACTTAGTGTGTTTTTTATGTTTCCTTTGGCTGATTTTCTTATAGCAAACAAAACAACGTGACCAACAACCTGTTAGACCTGACGGATTTTGATACTCTGAGTAATAGCAGTAGAGGCCCGATACTCGAGCTGTCGTCAAATCTGTCTAACGAGGATTCCCTCAACTCTAACCTAAACCCAGCGGCAATGCCCTTTACTCCCATGGTCAACCCCTTTGTGCCTGTCGCAGCGAATGTCAACGCTAATCCGTTCCAGGATGCTTTTACCAACAACAGAAACCAGGACAACAATCAAGTACCAGGTACCGAATTATTTTTCAATATTTTTTTCCTTAATTATAAACATACTATGAAATTCGTTCATTTAAAAATTATGTACATGTTTCAAATCAAATTCTTTATTAAACATGATTATCTTTTCTGTTACAGATCTTCTGTCATAAAGTAAGTGTTAGATAGTCCGGGTGAAAAAGAAAATGATGGATTGACAGAGGCAAGAAAAAGTAGGAGAGAAGCAAATTGCCAGTTTGACTCGGTGCAAACTCTGGGCAAATAATGTTATAGTGCTGTCTATGAGAGAAAGTGAAAGAAATGAAAAGGGAGAGAAAAAGAGAAGAAAATGAGCGGAGAGTGTAAATAAGCTCTAAATAGGATGAATAGATAAAGAAAGGGACAGGCGGATGGGGATCGCTTCCTTGGAAGAAGTTGCTCTCACCCTTCGCGGATAATCCTCGGAAAATAATGCGCATGATCACCGAAAGGAAAGGAAAAGTGTAAAATAATATATAATGTTAATTAATAATAGCATAAAAGTGGATTAAAAGAAACGAAAGCATATATATATATATATATTATATATATAAACCTGTCATAGTATAATCTACTCGTGTAGAGAGACTAACTTTTTAGACCAACCTTTGATTGGAACATTTCGTATTTATAACGTATATTTCGGTAAACGATTCACACGCATTCATGTCTTTGTTTCATAGCAACCGAAACCTCTTTTAAATTATAGAATTGCAACACCACGACCCTCGAAATCTTATTTTGAAACCACGCTATGATGCAGAAAAGAATAGAAAACCCGCGTCTGTTTTTTTTGTTCTTTCTCTTCTTTTGAATGAAGAATTATGAACATCGCACAATTCGAACGGAAATGAAAATCAAGCGAAGCGACAACAAAGATTGATAAAATTATAGCTGAACAAGCGCGAGTATCAAGTGGAAATTCTTGTACGAAGTTTTCTCATCCTCGTGATTAATAATTTTATTGTTGTTGTGCTCTTGTTCTTCTTTATCTTTTTCTAATAATGTTATACATGAGAGAAAAGATAAAAAAAAATCTTCCGTACTGAGTTTCGGGGCGTGCGCTCACTAGTCAAGCGATTTCTATTGTTTTTTCGCCAATTTCTCTCCGTTTATAAAGACCTTTTGTTTTCTTTTTGCCGAACTGGGTTGTCGAGCACGGTGGCGGCTAGTATTGATTTGGATTCTTTTTTTAATAACTGTGATGATGAATATTTGAAGGAAAAATAGCTAAAATAGTACGTTGAGGTGTATTTAGCGTTAAGACGATGAGACACAAGACGAATGAAAGGAACGGTCAGAAATACTGTTGTACGAATAAAAGTTGGATAATAATAACGATTAAACAAACAATGTGAACGAATCGGATGAGAGACGGATCGTTAACATCGCGTTTACTTTTTTTCATGATTTTTCAGTTCTTCTTTTGCCGTTCTCGTTACGAGGCATTTCGTTTGTCTTTCGCACGGCCTAGCGCTTCGGCCTGATCCCTTGACTCTAAAATTAAAAGAAAATAAAGTGAGAACGAATACACGGAACAGAGAGAAATAAAAATTATGATATATCCGTAGTACGTTAAATAAAAAAAAGAAATATTCTGTGGCTGTTTACTGCTAATGTTATATTGTGTAAAAACAATGATAAATCCGTCGCAGTGTGTTAAGTAAAACCGTGTTATATAATCCGTATTTTGCGAATTATGAGTTTTTTTAATTTGTTGCGCACCGAATATTTCTCTGAATATATGTAAGTGAACTCGAATGTTAATTCGTGTTCCTGTTTGCTCTTCTGCTCCTTCTTCTTCGCAACGGATTGTCGTCTCGGGCCCGAAATTCTTCCATCATTGTCGTCTCAACATTTCTCGGGAACTTCATGAAGATTCGACCAATGAGGGATGCCGGTAACTCGACGAAAAGAGAAAAAATAAACGAGAGGAAGAAAAAGAAAAGACAAGAGAACGAGGTGGTGAAAGCACCGATAAATAATACTAATTTCGTTGTTTAACTATTTTTTAATTAATTCTTACTATAAAAAGAAAAATGAAACACACATTTTACGAGGATGCCTCGATTTGTATGTTCGAGAGAAAAAAAAATGAATACTGGACAGCTAGTCTCTCGAGTTCGTGCGAAATTGAAGAAGTTATTGTATAGCGTTATCCAAGGCGCTGTATGTTATATT
Organism: Cremastinae sp. B BG-2022a; assembly: GCA_030522605.1. Lineage (NCBI taxonomy): Eukaryota > Metazoa > Arthropoda > Insecta > Hymenoptera > Ichneumonidae > Cremastinae sp. B BG-2022a. The sequence goes on from JAPYYX010001864.1 coordinate 19,089, forward strand.
AATGTTGTAACGATTATACTAATTTATATAAAAATAAAGAGGGGAGGGTAAGGCTCCGATGAGAATTTTGCTCGCACCGAAAATTGTGTTCTTCGTTTGTGAAAGCTTCAACGAGCTGTTACGAGACATTAGTTGGAGTCGAAAAACTAAGCGAATAGCACGCCAGATACTTTAACGATACGAAGAGTAAATTTGTGTACATTCAAACACGAGCCTCGCCGACCCCCTTCTCTCACTTTTCACCTCTTATGTGTCTAATTTTGTTTAGACCGTCCCCGTAAGTTTACATCGATGATCCAGTTACTACGACAAGCGGATATCGTTTCTTTTTTTTATATAAAATATTCAGCGACGACAGTAATCATTCATCAAGGCTAAACTACTTCATATTGTAAAATAAAGAAATGCTTGTATGTAATAAATACTTACTACCGAAAATTCGGGCTTACCATCAGAATCAAAAATCGTACAGATCACCTGGAGAATACTATTTTAAATAAAAGTACATACAAATATATATAAATTTTAATATAAGGATGGGTTTAAAATCTTGAGGATATAGTTGATAGCATGATTTACAAGATTTAAAAAAAAAATCTTGAAAATTATATTGATAGTTGGTAAAATAGATTCGCAAAAACTGGTAGCGTCATCTGCTTCAGTAATTCAATACCTATGAAGAATCAAGAAACGGTGACATCTCATGGTCGCACTTCACGACGTCTGATGAATTTTTTTTAGTACTGAATGTCGGACAATTCTTGGAAATCATTTTTTTGCTACACGATTTTGCATTTCATAGTGATTGATTGACGTTGGAAAATTTAAAAAAGATAAAAACGAAAAAATTGGAGTATATAATTTTAGAAATCTGAATTTATCTTCTCGGATCTTATAACGTGTCATTTGAATTTTCTTTTGATTTTTCTTAAAAACAATTCTTGTCTGACAGTCCTTGGAAATCATTGCTTACATAATTTTGCATCTATAACAATCGATTGGTATCGGAAAAATTTCGAAACAACAAAAAAGCGGCTAATTTTGATTGTCAATTATTTGCGCTCCCTCTCGGGCGTTTTCGAAAGCTCGTCTGAACTGATCTTGCGCACGCAGGTAATTTTGGCTATCACTCCGTTGTCCGTTTAGATGTCAGTATCAATTCAATCATCATCTACACAACTTTGGAATTCTGTCAAAATCCCAAGTTTTCGTAAGTACGCATCCTAACAATCTGATAATTATGAATACTATTGATCGTGATATGTGTTTATAATTTGAAAAAATAATATTTGAAAGAGTGACATTACACATTCTATTGTCTATGCTGTTGTTTCTACGTATTTCTGCCTCCCCTCTCCACCGTCCAACTTTCTCGTACAGGA
>JAPYYX010001865.1:0-20461 GCA_030522605.1 Cremastinae sp. B BG-2022a
AAATGGTCTTTTTCGATCTGCTATGTTAATTGATTTTTCGCTTAAGTTTTTGTTTAAACGTGTTTTTAAATCACCAAATATAATGTTCTTAGCAAATAACAGACTATTTGATATTAAATTTTATCAAAATTTGAAATATTGTAAATTTTCACCAAATTTTTGGGGTACTCCATTTTGCCCCCCGTACCTCATTTTGCCCTTCCCTCCCCTACATATTCGACTATTAGACTCACAATAGAATGTGTTCGGGATCGCACGCAAATTCTGTCTGATCTTTCTTTCTCTATCATCTCACTCGCGTCTTCGGGGGTCAAGGAGTGGGGATGAGCCTCGAGCTCGATAAGTCCCAGCGACACCTACTAAATTTTCGGTGCCGCGGAAAAACTAAATTTTGACTTTAATAATTGTCTGTCGATCGACCTTCTAGTCGAGTATTTTTTTATTTCCTGTCTCAATATAAAATATCTAGGTAAAAAATATCATACCGTCGCGTTTTCGTAACTCTTTGATATTCATCGATGGCCGAAAGGTTCGCTCGTATCTTAAATCCAAAGGTCGTACCGGTAAATCCTCGAAGAGCCAACCGATATGGGGCCCTAGGATACTCGACTCAATATTTATCGCCGCTTTAAGGCTCTTTTAACAATACTTTAAGTTTCGAAATGTCGATTCGGGAGGAGAATGAGAGAGAATGGGAATTTCTTTGGATGGAGGATGGCCATGAGGTATCGTTATAAATCTGGCAGTCTACCGATTTCTTTTTCCTTCCTTCCTTCCTTTCTTCCTCCACATACGCGCATAAATCTTGATCGACGCACGGCTATGTTTTATCAAGGCTAACGAGCGTGTGCTCCTTTTCCAACTTTGTATCCCACGATTGGCAAATGTGCCAAAACCAGCCTGTCAGAGGGAAAAAAAGAGTAATAGGGGCAATTTGAGAAGAAGAGCCCGTTACCGAAAAAAGGAAAGAGGATCAGAAATGAGGTACTTTCGATCGAGAGCTTTTTATCTATACGTATCCTATATATATATTTGACCAGAGGGCTCAGTCCGACACGCTGCTTGCCACCATCGAGTGAGAAGCCCGAGTAATCGAGTTTGGCACCGAGTTAAACCAAACTCGGTTTTGCCCGCGCTCTGTCGGAGAGGAAAACGATAGAGATAAAAGAACGAAACCGTTCGTTCCAAAGAGGAATACGATAAATAGCTTCATTGCCTCGAGTTTACCTCCGGACGCGAGCTCCTTTCCTCGAACGCTCGTTCTTCGAACCGCAAAAAAGGAAAACTTTGCTTTTGCTTTCTTGAGTCATCGAAAATATCTCAAAACTGAATAAATTATAATTAAATATCTCAGAGTTGATTAGATTAATCTCCGAAATAGGAAAATTTAATTTTTCAAAGATTGCATTCTTTTCTCGGATAAAATTAAAAGTTTCTTCTCCTGAAAATGTGGTCGAAAATGATTTAAGATCGGGTAAAGTTATGAAAAGTGTTCTCAACAGCACCTAAATCGAATAAATCGCAGATTATTTTACAGAAGTGCATTTTTTGATATTATGTTGGGATCTCCAATAAAATTGGAAATTTAGACATTTTAATGTATAATTAAAAGTGATTTAAAATTTCTGAAAGTAATTTTCAAATATTTTCGATCCTAATCGCTGAGATTATTCTCGAAGAGGTTTGATTTTGAAAATTGCGTTTGTTTCTCACTCGGCGCACGTAGAAAAGAAAATCTCCGGGTGTTGTCTCGCAACGACGTGTTCACCGCGGCATCTTTTTTTCTTATCACCGAGCTGTGAAATACGATGAAAAAAGGTGCACAGACTCGGGTCAACTTGGCAAATTGAAGACGTGATGTTGTCCGTAGGAAGACGATTCCTTCCTCGAATGATTCGTACATAAAGCCAGAGCGTGACTTTTCTTTTTTCGCTCTCTTCAATTTTTTCCCCTTATTTTCCTTAATTCTCAGCGATTCGCGTGCTCGACGTATTACTCGCCTGTGGTCTTTTGACGTACATATACCTCGGTCCGATCCATTCTCCTCGGTCAGCCATTTCACCGGGTTTAACAAGCGAAACGAGCAGCTCTCACGATCCCTGCCTCGCTGTTTCATAACGTCGAGGACAATGATCTCGACGCGTCGACAATTTTTCCAACCCCTTGAATCGTCACGTTGAAATTCTTTCTTTTATTCCAGAAAATCTGAACAAAACAAGGAATAAAAATTGCATAATAGCTCCAAGATTGCGTCTTCGTTCATTTTTCTTTTTAAATCTAGTATGAAATATTTTTTTGGGACGCGAAGTTTAGTCAAGAATGGAGCCATTATCATACACGATACTGTCCGGAAATGTCACGGTCAAAGCGCGAACAATGAGCAAAACGGCAACCGTGGAGAGGAGCTCGAAAAAACGAGAAGTTCCGAAAGCGTGAATAGGTATGGGAGAAGCGAGGGAAAAGGAAGGTTCTTTTTAAAGTGGCTCGCCCACGACGGAAATCCCATTAACCTCTCGAGCATGCAAGCTCCGACGAGGGACGAAGAAAGTGTCTAACGAAAATACAAGAAAATCCGAGAGGGAGACGAGGGAAAAACCTCGAGTTCCCGTGGAAAGCGGAAAGTCTCGTTGTTACGTAAAGAGTGAAACGGCATTATTTCGACGACTTGTGTAAGTACGTGAGAGCGAAATAAGGACGAGGAAGAAAGGAAGAAAAAAATGGTAAGAAAAAAAAATGTGGTGCTCGAAGAGACCAAATGACGGGGTGAAAATAAGTAGTACAAAACGTTCATTTTTTAAACTAATTTTTTTTTTGAGTAATTTTTGGTCTAGTGGCAATGCTAGTTTTTGAAAAAGCCTTCGCGTGTAGTGTGTCGAGGACTGGAGATTTCGGGTGGAATATGAATAAGGAGAGAGAGACAGAAATTTGCGGTGACTTGAGGTGGACGACCAGGAAAAGAGCAAGAAAAATAATAAGAAAATGAAAGGGAAAAAAAAGAAATAAAACACGCTCGAAGAAAATAAACGGGGTAAAAAGATGTAGGGCAAATCTTTAATTTATTTTAGTTAATATTTTATTAATAACTTTTTGTCTTTAAGAAATATTAGTTTTTGAAAATGGCCTTCGTGGATGTGCGTCGAGGACTGGATTTCAAATGGAATATGAATAAGAAGAGAGAGATAGAAGCTTGCGGTGACTTTTGAGATGGGCAGACAGGAAAAGAGCAAGAAAAAATATAAAAGGAAAAAAAAAGAAATGAAACACGTTCGAAGGAAATAAACTGGGTGTAAAAAGATGTAGGGCAAATTTTCAATTAATTTTAGTGAATTTCTTATTAGTAACTTTTTGTCAAGTAATATTAATTTTTTTAAATGGCCGTCGCGGATGGGTGCGAGGACTGGATTTGGGATGGAATATAAATAAGGAGAGACAGAAATTTGCGGTGACTTGAGAAAAAAGCAAGAAAAAAAATAAAAGAAAAGAAAAAAGAAATAAAATACGCTCGAAGAAAATAAACGGGATAAAAAGATGTAGGACAAATCTTTAATTTTTTTTGTTAATTTTTTATTAGTAACTTTTGGTCCTCCAGGAATGTTAGTTTTTGAAAATGGCCTTCGTGGATAGTGCGTCGAGAACTGGGTTTCGGATGGAATATGAATAAGGAGAGGGAGTGAGTCAGAAGTTTGCGGTGGCTTGAGATGAGCGAACCAGCAAGGAGGGCAAGGAAGCCAGGAAAGGTGGAAGGAGTAAGCGCGAGAGAGAGAGAGAGAAAAGAGGGACGGCAATTTGCTCTTGATTTATTTAGAAAGTTTAGTGTTATACTTGGCGCTTGAGCGCGGACCCGGCAAGAAGACGAAATGCAGATATTACTCGAACTCGCGGTGGGGAAAGCGTTAAATTGCTCTCGATTCTCTCCCCTTTCTCTCTCTCTCTCTCTTTCTCTCTCTTCTCTCGCGCTTTCTATCTTCGCTATGAGTCCGCGCTCAAAATTTTCAGCTCAGCCTGCAAAACTTTTGTCCCGAAGGACCCTTCCCTGTTTCTCTATCCGCGAGCTTTACGTCATATCCAGAGAAGTAAAATCTTTTCGCTAATACCCAAAAGTCAAAAGTACAAACATATTTTACCCCTTTCTTTCAATCTTTCTCTTCTTCTTCGTGACAAGAGAGGAGAAGCTTTGCGTTCTGATATATCCGTTGATTCAAAACGTTTCCTCCATTTTCAAAGCAATTTTTTAAGAAGATAAAAAATATTGAACAATGTCAAATTTAATTTATCTAAAATATTTGCATCTGCATAAAATAAAATTTGACTCTTATAATATTCATGAGGGTGATTAAGCTTCTTTTTTATCGAAATGTAATTATGCTTAGAAAGTCTCGAAGCCTTGTTTTTTTAACATTGATTTTCCTTCGGCGAAAGTAATTAAGCTCACGAGGTCTTCGCGCAGGGTAAAGAGTAAAAACTGTAGAGTAGGCGTTATCAGTCGGAAAGAGTAATCCAAGCTGAGGGCAGGTTGAATTCTTTATAGGATGTCGTTAGTCGAATCGAATCCCCTTGAACATCGTTCCTCCCGCGCTTGCACCTTTCACATCCCTTTTACGCGACCCAGTTCTGCCGCTTTTTTTCTCCTTCCTCGTTTTTTACTCTCTCAGGCATCTTCCCGCTGTCGTTTTCTTCCTCTCTCAGCTCTGCAGAGTTTCATTTCACGAGGTAACGAGGTTGCACCGCGTTGAACCGGAGTTCTCGACCATTCTCCTTGCGGGCCGCCCACGCGCTCTTTTCTCTGCTTCCTCTCTCCTCTTCAAAGAGCGAGACGGTAGATTCGGAAAGCGAAGAAGGAAGAAGAATAAGGCGAAGAAGGAAAGAGACTCACGGCCTCGCGCCTTCGTACAGTATTAATCCTTTACTGAAGCTCTCTTTGTGCTCTTTCCAATGTAATACCGAAGAACGTTATATAAAACGAAGCTGGATCCGTGAAAGAGAGAGCTTTTCTCGAGTATTATATCCGATGTCTCCTACGAAATGCTTTTTACTCTCCCCGCGATATAAAGCGAGAAGGAAAATAAAACATAACGCGTTTTATACTCGAGTCATCTGTCAACTTTTCTCGATAAATTTGGATCAAAGTCTTCTTCTTTATTCAAAATATCGAGAAAAATTGTTACACTCTCGCGGTATATTTTTTCTCATCCCTTAATGAACACCGACACCGTCGTTCTCACTTTTTTTGAATTATATATCGATCAGGCGCGACCTCGAAGACGCGACTCAATTTTTCACGTCTGTTTAGCACCTTTTTGAGGAACTCGCACACTCTGTCGGGTAGTAAAACGAGATATGGATACATTTCCTTCTCTCTCGGCTATTTTTATTTTTCACTCTTATTCATCCCTCTCTCTCCCTCTCGGCTTCTCGTCGCTTCCTACGAAGTCTTTACGGCTCCTGAGCGACTGATGTACGAGGCAAGCTCTCGCGGAACACACGGCGTACGTCGTAAGTAAATTACGACCCGCGGTAAGATATTAACGTACCTATACGAGAGCCACAGGAGGTAATAGCAGGAGAGTGCGGGAACAGGAGACCGAGAGATCGTGTGTCTAAGAGAGATAGAGAGAGAGTGAGATGTACACACACGAAAAGAGAGAGACGGAGGATCCTGAAGGATGGAAAGACTCTTCGTGACGTTTACCCGGGTCTCTGACGCTGCGGCGAACATCCGGAAATTGGCGCAAGAGGCTACGTTAAATATACACAAACGCCCGGGCCACCTGTATCGCGTGAGAATGCCCATGTGTGCGTCACGACGGAAGAAAGATGAATGCGACGACTAGAGACCGGGAGGAAGATGCCGAGGGGTCGTATTCTCGTTGCGACCTTCCTCATCCTCTCTCTCGCCCCTTCGGAGACTTCCTTATGCGAAAGCTAAGCGCTCTCATTGGAAAACTTGTAACTCAATTATGCACGGTATATATTCCAGGTTTCTCTTCATCGTATGCAAAGGTACTCGGGTGTATTGTGAGATACCGCTCTCTTCGTTTCGCGGGACGGCGTGGCGAGGATTGGGAAAATGGGAAGAGAGCGAAGTTACTCGCGCGTGTCGTCTCGTTCAATTAAGTCATCAATGAACCAAAGATCGACTGGAATTTTATTATAATATCAATCATGTACGATAAGCGAGCGGAGACGATGTTATTAAATCGCGCTTTGAGAGAATTTTTATAAATTCAGGAATTGATGAATCAATTGAAGTCGGAGCTTCGAAGTTCTGATCTGAAATGATGTACAACACTGAAAAAAACGACTTTAAAAATAGAATCAATTATTTTAAAAAATAATTACTTTTTCAAGAATTGTAAGAATCAGAAATAATTTCTGAGATTGAAAGAATAACATCGAGAGCCAAAGCAGAGCGGTGCGATTGAAGTTTTTGCAAGGCGAAGCGTGCGGTCACTTTGTATTTTATCGCACAGGGAACTATTGCACTTCACCAGGAACAAGCTTTGGATCTTGCTCAGGAGTGAAGGCGAGAGCGAGGGAGAGGGAAAAAGGATAGAGAGTGCATAAAGGTGGATAGGTGTAAAGTGCTTTCAGCGTAATCACTCCGAGAGAACTTTTGAAAGCGAGAGTTTATAGCGCGTGTCTGAGAGATCGGTTCAAGTGGTTCAATAAGAGCTCCTCCAGTAGCTCTTCCATCGCACTTGGATGCACACATTTCCACTCGCGCATATCTCGCAGCGATATTGGAGCGTTTCGCTTGGAGACAACAGACCAGATACAACTTGAGAAGAAATCCCGAACGTCCAAAACCGATCCCAACAATTCCAATTTCTTGCACCTTCGATCGCGCAGTAGTAAATCCAGGATCGAGTCAGACGCGCGATCTCTGCGACGCTTTTTTTATTGCAGGTATATTATATATGTGTATGTATTTGCGTTTTTTCTTTTCAGTGTCGTCACTTTCGACACTTTCTTTTTGAAAAAGATTTTTTTAGATGTTTTTTTTTTATGGAGACGGAACGGAAATGGAAAAATTCTCATTGACCAAGATCTGACATTTCGGAGGTAGAAGGACAATAAAAAGAGAAAAGTGGTGTAACTCGAATTGGAGGAGAAAAGACTGGCGCGATAGGTAATAAAGCACGGTGCAAGAGTTGGCGGCAAATTGAATTTCGTACGAGACGTGACCGTCTCATCTCCCCAGAGACGACGAGGCGACGACGTCGTCAGGGTTGGAAATCACGGCGGTCAGAGGCCTCGTCCTGCACAGTACAAGATATCGTCATTCGTCGAACGAAACTCTATCTTTTGACTTTTATCACCGGCGGAACATTAAAGTTTCTGGTACATAATTTATTTATGTGGGTATAAAAAATGTCCTATAAATTATAAGAAAAACATTTTACAAATCCTCAGACCAAAAATTCAAGACGGATGGAGAATAAAAATAAAAATCTTTTTATCACTTTACTATTATTTTACCAAGAGTACGCTAAGTATACTGGAGATTGTATCCACTATTCTGGAGATTTACAAAAATTGAAAACACAAAATTTCAACTGCACATGCGATTGAATGCAAGACCCGAAAATTGACGAGTGCTCGATCACTGAGAGCTTTCAACGAAACAGATAAAGAAACAACTACAGTACACGAGTGTCGAAAAATAAATTTAAAAAACGAGAGCCAGTACGTAAAGAGTGGTTACGAAAAAGACGGAGTGCAACGTTGACCATCGTTGTATCGCGTTACGTATAATTGGCTGCAAGAGAGGGAGAGAGAGGGGGAAAGGAGGGTGGATGGGTTCGCGTGACGCATGTTTTAATTGGAAGGGCGGTCACGGCATTTAGGCAAGTTTTGATAAGCGGTACGCGAGGGAGTAACGAAACTCGCGGAGGCAATTCGTAGCGAAAGGCGTGATAATTGCCGGCCGCGATCCTCAACGCCGACACGGCCTTTGTGCGAGCGTTAAACGTTTGCCGAAACTCCGCTCCCGTTTTTGACCCCCTTTTTCTATTTCATGCGCGTAGGAACTATTCCAATTCGGCTCAATGTCTATTTTTTTCTATTTCATATTCACAGAAAAAAAATTAATGTAAAAACATTTTTATATAATAGATTTATTGTTATAAACCGATACCAACACTGATATTATGTCGGAGGAGGTGAAAATTTTGCAGCGCAAAATCGTTTTTTACTAAAAAAACAAAATTTCAAAATCTCGCATTTTGTGTTTGGATTTGGGTGTTTTGGCTGATTTTTTAGAAAAATAAATCTGCTACAGAATTAATCATTGTATACAACCGGGTGGCTCCTTGACGATAGTAGAATATTTATCACTTACACTTATCATCTTGGCTTGTCACTTTCTTCCTCGACACAAGACTACTATTTCGGATGCCACTTGCGGCCTATTTTATATTTAAGCTCTCCCTCCAGTTTTCTTAGGTAGAAAAGTCCCCTCCTTCACTTGGATAGGATCCCTTCAGATGGCGCTCATACATATCACGTTCATATTTTTATCGATTATTATTATTTTCAAAAATTTTATTTATTTAAATATTATCGATAATCAGATCAATTTTATGGCACCGGATTATTGCATTGTCATCAGACATACGCATATTTGCAAAGTTTCAAATTGTTACGACAACTAGAAATTGGTAAAATTAGACATTGAAATTTTGCTTACAGATCGTAGAAGCTAATATAAATTGTGTAAAAAAAGCAAGAACAAAATTTTCAATTTGTGGTATTTTATTATTAAAAGTGAAAATTTAATCAATACAATTTTGAAATATTTTCAATTAGAAATAAATGCTGATACAAATCATTTTTATCATTTTTTCAATTTTCAATGTGTGTTTTACACGTTCGTTTCCTTCCAACGTAATAACGATCTGTCTTTCATCTTCCATCATTTTTTACGTTCAACTCAAAAATTACTAACAGAAAAGAACACTTATTCCCTTCGAGGTTTACACCGATTATGAATCATGAGCGATTTTCGATTTGACTTTATGACGTAGGAAAAGCCGTGCGCTGGTTGATTGAGTCACACTTTCCTATCCACATTGTGAGCTCGCATTTAAAGGGAGACGGAGAAAAAAAATTGAGTATAAAAATTTATTGCCCGTGGAGTTACGAGGTGACAACAACGACGATAATGAAAACGGTGACTCGCGGAGATGGTGCCCCGGTAAGGGATGGCAAATCGTTCCGAGGTTAAGGTAGAAGTAAAGAGTTATAAGGGTTCGCTCCTTTCGTACGTACATCGCCGTTATAGGGCACTCAATGTTACGCAACAAACTACTCGCTCCGATATAAACGATCCGATTACCTCTTCATAGCTCCCTATGCACGACTCTTACCTTTTTATACCTCACCTTCACATACGGGCATGCCCTTTCCGATTCTATAAAATTTATGTCGAGCTTGGTGCATGAAAAATTTAAGATTTTTCTTTCGCAACTTTTTCAAAAATTTTATCATGCGCGCGTGACTGTATTTTCGATCAAAATAAACACTTCTTGATTTAATGTCTACGTGTATGACTATTCCATGAATGAAATAGTCGAAGCCAAATTTTTTCGCGTGTTCTTTTACGTAATAGAAAATTGTTATTTCAGCAAAAATGTTTATTCTACCATTCACAAAAATAATAATTAAAAGCACGATCAATGTTCGTAATGCAAATTTTTCAAAATTTTTATCATGCGACTGTATTTTCGATGAAAATAAATATATTTCTTGATTTAATATTTACACGTGTATAACGATTCCATGAATGAAACAGTCGTATTCAGATTTTTGCCCTGTGTTTTTTTACGTAATTGAAAATTGTTAGTTCAACAAAAATGTTTATTCTATCATTCACAAAAATAATAATTGAAAATACGATTAATGTTCGTAATGCAACTTTTTCAAAATTTTTATCACGTGACTGTATTTTCGATGAAAATGAACATTTCCTGATTTGATATCTATACGTGTGTGACAATTCCATGAATGAAACAGTCGTAACCGGATTTTTTCGCGTGTTCTTTGATGTGTAATAGAAAATTGTTATTCCAACAAAAATGTTTATTCTATCATTCACAAAAATAATAATTGAAAATCCGATTGATGTTTGTAATGACAGAATATATGTATGGCGATAAAGAGATAGAGAGAGAAGGGCATATTATTGTTTGGACGGTGGGGTTTGGCATAGCGGCACGCCACAATGGATTATTCTCCGGTCACCAAATCGATTTGTCACTTAGCAGTCTCGACGTTGTATTTACGTTGGCGCCAACGTCGGAGTCCTCGGCCGATTCGTATTACGTACGGGAGTGAAGGTGTACGCGCATAGACTCGACACGTTGCATTCTCGATCTTTCACCGTTTCGCTCTCGCGTACGGGCGAGGGATGAAGCGCGAGTGGGAAAGTGACTGGAGAGAGAGGAGAGAGAGAGAGAGCACGGGGGCGGGGGTGGGGTGAACGGTGAGAGAGCTTTTCGACGGTACACGTTTGCCTCGTCGCTTAGCTTTGCATCAATCAAACAGGCCACCAGCGCTTTGCTTTAACCTTGCCATTCCCGCAGCGCCCTGCCGGCGTTCCACGATACGTGCCCGAATACATTTCCAATCTATATTCCAATCGAATTCACGGCAAATCTCGACCAGGTGCACCGACCATCAAACTCACTCAGCTATTATAATGGAAAGCAGGATAGAAACTGAGAACAAAAAAGACAGCGATACAAAGTAAACCCCATTAATTTTCCAACTACGATCCGCTGTTCCTTCGATAATACATATTTTTTATTCGATTTAATGATAAATTATAGGATCAAAATAACATTGCGTCGAATTTCGAAGAACTCGAAAGAGACAACGAATTAATTTTCCATCTATGATTCGATATTCGTTTTGTAATGTATATTATTTTATTCGATTTACGAATAAGGGTCAAAGTGACATTCCATCAATCTCATCAAACGGAGTGAAAGAATGATCCGTATGGTTTAAAATGACAAAATATGAAGAGCGACAATTTGATTTTCCGATACAACGGAATGTGAATATCGTTGTTTTATTATCTTTCTATATGTATATTTCCGGTAGATCATAAATTATTCACTAAAATGCGATATTGGAGGGCATTCGCGTCGAGTCCATATCCCAATCGACTATTTCCTTTACACGCTTTATTACAGTATTTATTACAGTGGTATATTTCTCGATTCTCCTATACGTGGCTCTTCGGTCTATGCACGCGTGTGTGTGTGTGCCTGCGAACACACAAATGGATACGGAACATTGCAATTCTTTGGCCAAGGAAAGCCTTAGGGTCACTTGAAACAATAGATTCCATTCGCTCTCTCTTTTCGAGTTTCATTTCTACGTTTTTCTCGAGCCGGTCTGTGTACCCTCTTCAAGATCGATTGGAAATAATATTTCTCCAGAGACCACACCAGAAGCACTAACCAAGCTCGTGCGCTGCCGTCGGTTTACTCTACTTGCTCCGATATACCATTTTTTTTCTCCATTCCTCCATTTTCTTCTTATTCTTTTTCCTCATTCCCGATCCGAGTCTGTTTCTCTTCTCGATTTCTCTATCATTCCCCGGTTTATAGCTTACAGCAATATGGGGTATAATCACTTGAAAACGTGGAAAATTGTTTTCCGGACGGTAAATTTCGTCCTATTGAGAAATCGAGAATCGATGCGTAAAATCCGAGGGTACCGCGCGCGAGCGCAATTTCGCTCGCCAAGAGAAAGCTCTGATTTCGAGCTTATTGTTATAGATCTGCGCCAGAAATACGCGATGTTCCTGAATTAAATATCTACGACGTACGATATACAACACAACAAGTTTATCGGGATTATTTTAAGTCGTTCTACACGCGATTATACTGCACGCTATCGTATCAAAAATTCAATGAAACCTTTTTTTCGTTAAGTGCCTTACAATCTATAAAAATTAAGTCTATTTTTTTCTGTCGCAAAAAAATACAGCAGAATAAAAATGATATGGAATACAATTTTTAAAAATGTGCAGAAGAGAAAATTTTTTATTCAATCACAAGATAAAAATTAACATTTGAATTTTTTTCTTTATAAAGTACAAGAATAGAAATAAGACGGAATAAGATTGTGAAAAATGAGCAGAAAAAAAGGAAGATTCGAGAAGCCGAGGAAAAAGGTCCGAAAAGAAAAAAAAATAGTATAATGCATGCTACATTGTTGTCAATTCGTATGCGAAGAGCAAGAGTCAGCGAAATAAAATCGTAGCCTGTTTCTCTGTCCGCCTCGCGCATAATTCGAGAGCGAGAGAGATCGAAGCGTGGAAATCGGATCGACACTTCCGGTGTCTGTAGCGCCTCCACTGAGAACCAAATAACCCGTGTTTCTTCTTTTTTCCATCCACGAAACAGTTTCTCCCCCTCGCCTTCCTGTTAACAATGAAAGAAAAAGCTGCATCCTATTCTTCGGCTCTCTCTCGTGAGGGAATTTCCTGAATTTGCAAAAATTCATACAAAAATATCCCAGCGAAGACGTCCGAGACGGTCACGAATTCGCTGACACGGTTCTTTCAAAAGTGCGGGGAATGAAACTGAAACACGATTATTGATCAAATATCAACGAGAAAATTGAAGAATTTTTTGCTTTTATTAAATTTTATTTATTTATTATTCGAATTATAATAAACGGTAAGAGGTTTATATCGATAAATTCGATCGTTCTCGTTTCCGTTTCATAAATTTTAAATAATTGGAAGAGGCGTCGTATTTTAGATCTCATTAAAATTTCAGTATATCCAGCGAGTCTCAAATTTCATTTTCGTGAAAATTTAATGGTTCCTCTGTCGTCACAAACAATTCTCGGTGTCTTTTGCTCTCTCTCTGTTTCTCCGACTCTGTTTTTCATACGATTTACAGGGAACAGCGCGGAAGTTCCGAGTGCAAGAAGAGGAGATTGCAACAGAAATAATTGAGACAACCACATCACGACAGCGTCCACTCACTCGCTCTTTGGTGTATTGCCAAGTAGCGAGTCTCTCGGATTCTCACTTTTTGGCGGACAACGTGACTCGGGCTATCCGGACGAGTATTATACGCGAGTAAGCGGAGAATATGATACGAAACGACAAAAAAAAAATCATTTCTCAACACTGCTCCTCATCAATCACAAATTTCTCAACAATTTTTCAATTGAAATAGACAAATCGATCGTCGATTTTTACGATTAAAGAGCCAGAGCGAGGTCCATTTGCTCTCCTCAGCAAAAGTTATCAAAAATAATGAGCAAAGTCCGGACGAGAATGATTTTATCGCGCCAGCATAGAGCTCACGACGATGAGAGAGAGGAAAAGAAAAAAACGAAGTTGGGAACTCGGAGTTCTGGGTTACGATGTCCCTCTCCATCGAACGAGCTGATTTCCCTCGTCGAAAGTTACGCGCAAACTTTTTATGAACTAGCGAAAATAGATATATCCAAGTATATGTATATTACGAGGGCAAAAAAAAAATTATGCTCGATTAAATTTCAATTGATAAATCGACTGGAAGTGTCACGATAATTATGAATTTAGATTGTGAATGTCCAAGTATGCCATTGTAAGAGAAAAAGGGAGAGAGCGAGAAATGAAAGAGAAAAACGAATTTTATCAATAGAAAAAAAGAGCTTACGTTTCAAAGATCGTTTTCTCGAAAATTGAGAGTGAAGGCTTTTCTCCAGACTGTAGAATTTACTCCACGCACCCTCCAGTCTCTTTTTTCTTTGCCTTCTCATTTCGTTGAGAAACGCTCGGCGAGTCTCGATGCGGACGTCGCATCTTGCGTAAAGTGTAGCTCGTTGTTGAACGTCCGTTACTCCTTGAAAGATCGACAGGTGGCGAGACGTGTGCACTTTCTTCATTTTCTTTCTTACCGCTCTCTTATGCCCGGAGCATCCGAATTTCGTCTATCCGACTCCATCGGTCTCTTTTTTTTCCCTCGGGACTTTGCACGAAAAAGAGCTCTCTCGGTAAAATGCACGTCTTTCACACTGTCACTGTAAATTTGAACAAAGCAAGAGTATACGCTCTCAAATTTATCGTCGCTTAATGCATTTATTTTGTAGACGGAATTACAGATATTGATACAATAATATTTTCAAGGTTGGAATTTATTTTTGGATTAAGATTTTATTTTTAGGTTAGAATTATTTTTATTATAGCTGATGAAGGTTCAGATGACTGAGTCTGAGAATAATTGGTCATTATTGTAACTACACAGGCGTCTGTAATTGATCGAAAGTCGAAAGGGTCGTGAAGTACCCTCGACGTTCGGAGTGTGTAAGATCACGTGGACTCATCGACCATCCACGTGACTCGACTCCCAGGCCCCTGTGGTTAAACATTTCTCATCTCCTGACGTAATTGACATTTCTCTCGACTGGATTGAAATAATTTCTCTCGAAAAATTCCCTACAAACAAAAATTATCTAAATAATTAAAATTTTCATACAATAATATAAATTTCTATAATAACAAATTAAAAATAACGATAAAAGCAAAGCTTTAATAAATTCGGAATTTAATGAACCGTGGAGAAAATAATGAACCCTCCAAGAAATTTTCCTCCAGCGCGGATGGTAAAAACTACTCGATAAGAAGACATTGAGAAAGCTGTGAGAAAAATTCTTCAACTCGCACGGGAGCAAGATTGAGAGTAAGAAGTAAGAAAATAGAGGGCGAGAGTAAAGAAATAATGCGAGAAAAGTGGATATATATTTAGTCGCGGTTGTGCTTTATCGTACACGAAATCCAGTAGTGAGATGGTACGCCAAGCGAGTCGACGGAACGAGCTTCGTCCTTGAGTGGACCCGAGTCGCAAGCTCGACTCGCACTTTTGGTACACGCGGCACAGAAGCGCAATAATCTTTATACCAGCACAGGCTTACATTTATTTATAGAAATGTTTATATATCTGTGTATACGCGAGCGCGCATTTATGGTGGAGAGCAACAAGGGAGGAGCGAGACTGAGAGTATATATCGGCGCGCAAGTTTCGTTTCAACTTGGTCGAGCACGTACATTTTTTTTTCTCTTCCTCTTCCCCCGACCCCGTTTTCTTCTTCGCGCTAACTCTCCCGGTTTTTCTACTCTCTCCTCGTCTTTTCTTATTCTTCAAATGTTCCAGTTTCAACGGAGGAAAACGTGCACCTGGCTTTACCGCAAAATTGCTCAACTTCCCTGCCACGCACACTTTCACCCTCGAACCTTGCTCCTGTCCCCGGGAGTCGTTACTTCGTTCGTTGAGTGAGATCCGCCGTTTCGCGATTTTACGCCAAACCGAGAAGTCTCAGATTTTTCCCTTCCATTTTTCTTTTTTGTGTAAAATTAATTTTTGGAAGTTTTCAGGTTTTATTATTGTTAATTCGTAATTGAAATAATGAGGATAAAAATATAATTATAATTTTTTAGTTAATTTTTGAAAAATTGAAGAGACGAGTCTGTATATAATTTTTGTTCGAGCGTTCTCGTTCCTCAGCGCCGCGAATTACATTTTCGTAATTCTCATCTTTCCCGAGTTATTAGAGGCCGGAGAGAAAAATAGCGCGTGCACCACGATTTTAATGTTCCTGGAAAATATAACCTTTTGACACTTATTTTGTAGCACGCGTCGTAAAGCTCGCTACGTTCATTTCATTCCGTCTTTCTCTCTCGTTTTAATGTTTGGCGGCGGCGATGCGCGAGTCCCGGTCCCGGCCAATTACGCCGTTAATTTCGTGTCACGGAGTAGATCCGGTTTTAATCGCGTTTCGCAGTCCCCCGACTGTGCACGCCGAGCTGGGGCGAAAATAAGAGAGATAAAAAAAAGAAAAATGGTCGAGAGGAGGGTTGATACCGACTCGAAGGGGAGAAACAGTCAATGCGAGAAGACGCATCGTCGTCGGAGCTCGAGGGCTCGGAAAATCGTTCTTCGCGTGGAAAGCGGAGCTCCTACCCCATTTTACTTAATTATTGAGTCTTGGCCATGGAGAAAAAACTTTCATACTTTTTTACTTATCAATATACGTATCTAAATATCTATATATAAAATAACAAAGTTAAACTTATTTCATAGTTTTCATTATAGAAAATGATAAAGACTAAAATTTTTAGGAGGAGCCCCCAGTCCGAATAATTATTTATCAAAATGGACTAAATTTCAAGTAATAAGTCACTTGATATTTTGTTGTTGTGTAGTCTTAGGAATATCCTTAGAAAAATTTACAAGCAATTTTATGCGATATCGTATATAGAAAATAGAGCCTTTGCATCTTGCAGCTAGCGAGTTTCAAATTTTATAGGCTCGTTTAACACTCGCCAAGTTTTGAGCTCCAAACGCTTTGGTGCAAGTCATCCTGTTTGAACAAGTGCAGTATGATACACTGCGTGGGAAAAGTTTGTGTCTAAGATCTAAGTGACGATAAGGATGTTTGGAAACAAGTCGGTTCGCTCTCTTGGAAATTTCACTCGAATGAAACGATTGTGACGAACGAGGATACATAAAAAAATCAGTTGAGTCAAGTAAAAGTTTCAAACCCCCCTTTAATTTCATAATTATCATCATATTTTATTGATAGAAATTGGAAAAATTACAGGAGACAAAATCTTATTAGCGCCACGAAATAAACTCAGAGTCGTGATCAAATTTTCGAGAGGTCTTATTTTAAAATATTATCATTCAATAATTATCTTCGTGAAATAATTCGATGAAGAGCTGAACGAATAAGTCAATTAAATTTAGGACTTGAAATATTTTTTCGTATCTGTTCCAGAGGAGTGTGTGACGGTGGATGATTCGGTTTTCCAGGGTATACGTTGTTTGGATATAATTATGAAGAGACTATAGAGCGTTCTCATTTATGAGAGTATGGAGAAAGAGAGAGAGAACGAATTGAGGCATCGAATGTTCCAAGAGGTCGGAAATTCTCTCGAATTCTCTGCACCGAGGCTCGTATTCTCAGACATGCTCTCGATTCCTCGAAGGAGAGGATAGCTCACGAAGCGTACCGTCATGTCGCCAAATTAGAATTTAATGAGCTGTGCACCAACGAAGAAAGATAAAGCGGGACAGAGAATGCATCGGTTGGGTTATCAAGAGTCAAAACTCGAGACAAGTAAATTTTCCTGGTAGGTCGATGCACGCACAAAAAACTATCAAAATAATTAAAAATATTTAATTTCGCATCTAATTGAACAAAAAATATTTTATTTCAAATAATTAAAAAGTAAAAAATAAATATTTCCTCATAAACGCAAAATTTTTCATCGTTTTAATCGTCGAAATGTTCAAACCTCCGCATAATCGCGGGATCGTTAACGGACACTTGAAATTTTCACCGAAAATGAATGAAAGGAGAAAAATAACGAAGGACGTTTGTTCAACTGAAATCGCTTGCCAGAATCGTGATAAATTTTCCACCATTCACTCGCGTTGAGACAAGTCCAGGAAGCGCCGAAAATTTCCATCGGAGGGATTTTGATGAACTTGGATAGCGGTCGCGCGGGGTATAACGAGATCCATTCGCTTCGTTAATTCGCAGGAAGAACAGTGGATAGTCAAGGACAGACATTTGAGAATAAGGAATGTACTTTGTTCGTGAAGCCTCATCGTCATCATCGTCGCGTTTTGTTGGAAGATCCTGAAGAAAGGGAGGAACGATAAAGTTTTTTCGAGCATAAACGATCTCTGGCCGATTTCGCAGCGCTGCAGCTCCAGCATTTTTAAAAGCTTCTCTCGCTAATGGCATCGTGAATTATCGATTATACGGAAAGCTCTCGTTTCATGGTGTTTTCTTTTTTTTTGCCGATCGAAGAATTCTCGATGCGAGAGGACAAGCCAACGTCATCCTCGTCTCCCGACGTCAGGATGTTTTTTCTCTTTTTTTCTCTGTCTTTCTACATTTCTCGTTGAAAATAATAATAATAATAATAATAATAATAATGATAATGATTATAATTGAAGGTTCAAAACTCTTCTGTGCAATTTCTCTTATCGTGTCCAAGGGAATGATATGAGAGTGTTGGAAATCTCTTCAACCTTTCTATTTTCGATTCATATTATTTTTTATTCAAGTCCTCTTATTTGCAGTTTTTCCTGTCGCCCTTTTTCGCTTCTTTTTCTTTCTTCGTTTATTCATTTTCCTCGCGAACTCTCGATTCAATAGCACACCGTGGAGTGTCGAAGCTTCCACCTCTCCTCGTTACACGTCAGTAAATAAATTCATCTCTCGCGCGTCATTCCGATAATAAGAAATAGCTGCTTACAAAATTTCACACTCCCTTCATTTTTATTCCTAGGTAGAAAATCCGCTTTACATGACAGATAATAAAAATACCGGAAAGTAATAAGGTCTACGCAGGAACAAATTGTCGGATGAGAATAAAAAATACAAAAAATCTCCATTCTAATTCCCTAATTAAATTTCGTTAATTAATTGGTCTCGTGTGAATTAAATATTTCTGAAAAAATGAAAATATAGAATTTTTCAATTTATTCAGTATTTTTCCGGTTAAAGAATAATTACGCTGGATTTCATTCAGTAAAAAGAAAAATTAATTAAAATAATTTTTATGAAGAAATCCATCAGGAAAACTTCCAGGGCGAAATGATCTAAAAATTATTGTTTAGGTGCAGTATTTACATTCGTGTGTGTACAAGGTTTATGGTGCATCGCGGTAGGTTACGGATTGAAGGCGTTGAGCTGAAGTTCGGTCGTTGTGGTTTACGGCGTTGTGAGCGAAGGAGCAGATAGTTTGGGACGTTTATCTCAGGGTTGGCTAGTTTACCTTCTTGGGCCATCTTCTTCGCCGAGGCTCGCCCCTGCGAAAGTTTCGACTTGCTTGTTCCACCCGTGTTTCCGCCATTCTTCGCTCTTCCTCTCCTCTCCCTCGGATCTTTATACACCGGCCCGGAAGGCTCGGAAGTTCTTCCTCGCGAGAGATGCGCACAGCATAGTTTCACCAACAGTTAACCCCGCGCGCGTACGCGCTCGGAGGTCTCTCGAGAAAAAAGGAAATGGGAGAATTCGAGAGATAGTCGCCTTGCTCCGAGACTTTTCGCAAACCGCGCTGGATATATCCCGAGCCATCAATTTTTCTTCACGTGAAAAATCAATATCCCTCTCCTGAATCTTCGACGGGAAAAAGTATCGAGGAAAAATGCTGATCGAGCGAGCTGCAATTTTTACTCGCCGCTATTCCTGTGAAAAATCAGAATGAAAAGAGGCTGCTTTATTTTACTTTTCGGAGTTAACTCCTTCTCTTTTTCCCTCCTGAGTATGAAAAATCGCGTTGCACCGAGAAGTTTTCTCGACCCCCCTCATCTTCTGATAAATTTCAGCGACGCAAATCCGCAAAGTTTCCGAGCGCGAAAGAGAAACGAATGATTTTCTTTTTTCGGTTATTTGCCATCTGGGGAAATATCGCCACGTGCGTTTGACGTTTGCATCAAAGGCGAGTTCGGAAGCTTCGTGTTTGCGAATTATAGTAGACGTCACGATTCTCGTACGTCTCGTTATTTTCTCGGTTGCGTGGACGAGCTCTGTGTATTTCACTCTCTCTCCCTCTCTCTCGTCACCGCACAAGGGTCGTACACGGAATCGGGTAGCCGCTCATTACGTATTCCCCAAACAGCTTGCTCATCGTAAATCGTGGCATGCGAAGTGACCACAGGTCATGATTCAAAAGCGTCGGCGAAGCGCAGAAGATGAGAAGAAAAATGAGAAGTAAAATTCTTTGAGCAAATTGTCTCAAATTTTGCAGAATCGCAGATAAAATCATTTCATCATTTTAAACATTTTCATTATTAATTCATTCAACAGTGAAGACAATTTTTAGGTCAACGTGGACATTTGGTTAAGTAAATATCTCGATTAAAGGATGATGAGATCGGATTTCTCGATGAGGATAACGTTATTATCGGTACGACTTTGCAGCGCCATTATCTTTCCTCTGACGGGTAATTAAATGTTTAAGCTCTGTGAGGCTAATTGGAAAACTCTGGGCTGGAATTGCGTTATCGGTTTCGTTGGTGATGAAGCTCTCGTCGTCCGAGGAGGCTTCGGCTTTTATTCTCGTGCGATAGGATCGATCTGCCACCAACGCGCGGGAGAGTCATTCGAAAGCAACTCTCGATTCAAAACGTTTTCACATTCAACCTCTTTATCGACGTTTCCCTCGGAACGTCTGTTTTCTCTAATTATACTTTTTTACGATTTCATCATCAAGAGCATTTCGTACACATCACGAATGCAAAGTTATTATTTCCATGTCACTTTTGCGCATATGAAAAAATTCCACCTCTTTCAAACTTATTTTCAGAGGAATGCGAAACGTTGAAAGGTATAATCCCATACGGAAAAAAACTGTATTCGAAAATATAGGTAATTATAATCTAATATAGGCTATTATATTTTTGAGTATATTCGAAAAAGTACTTTTAAA
>JAPYYX010001866.1:0-20452 GCA_030522605.1 Cremastinae sp. B BG-2022a
TATATATATATGTCAAGCGTATTGTTCCAGGACGCCTTGAGATAAGAGTATATAAAGGTCCACCTACATGCATATATGCTATATATAGTGGATAATTTGATATACAATTGGGATTTTCTCATTATATATCAAATTTAGTACGTAATGATCATTTCCAGGTCTAGTGTACTGGAAAAATTCATTTCGCATATAGAATCTGTATATCCAAAATTTGATATGACAGAACATAAATTTTTAGTGAAACTTGTCTCGGAATTAATCATTGCACACCGGAAATGTCCTGGAACTCGTCAGAGTGAGTCGTAATTGTTTCAGAAATGTGCAGTACAGTTTACGATTCGTGGAAATCTGTTAACATCCCGTCATGTTTGCATGTTCTCGCTGCTAGGAAAGTTCGGCCCTATATTTGAACGAGTTTTTACGTTAAGCGTTCGTTGCTTTCCAACAATTACATCAATATCTAATTGTTAAAAATTTGATTAATATGCCTATTAATATCCATGACATACCGTTGCTGTCCGGAATATTCCATTTCATGCGGACGAGTTCATGACACGTGCTTCGACACAGAAACAAAAAAGCACATCCGACCCCAATATAGATACGATCAGAATTATTTTGAACGTTAAAATGCACCCAAGAAATTAACTACTAACGCATCTCCATAGTCTCCATAATCTGCACGTACCTCCTGAATCCGTACGTATTATGCTTATGTCATATTGTAGCTGTTCATGTAAATAAAAAATTCGCATTGATATGCCAATTCTTTTCAACTGGAATTTCAATTGTCTTGGAGTTGATCAATAAATACCGCAAATGTTTTGGAACCCATCGTTGCGTATCGAAACTATCCCGGAAGAACGCTATTACTATATCAATAAAAATCGCGTTGTCGCGTCTAATCTTCATTTTCTCTGCTAGAAAAGTACGGCCTTCTGTAAAGGAATGTTGAATTTTACAAGAAGCGTCCATTGCTTTCAAACAATTAGCTATGGTAGATTAATGTAACGCAATCGAAACTACAAATGATATAAAATGCACGTAGAGTGGAACGACTCTCTCATATATTATGATCTGTTTGTAACCCTTAGCTTATGATATTTAATTTTCTCCTGAATCCATATCTACTACCCATGTCGTTGCTGCGCGAATTTTTCACATTATGATGATAAACGAATTATTTCAATTTTTGAACATCCTTATCGAAACCTTAAAGTAGCAGGTATAAAGTGTAACGCTTATTGACTGACGACACGCGCCTTTACACAAAAACCGACAATTCATGATAATAGAATGATTCTTCCGACTGAGTTGTCAACTGTATTGGATTCATTAAATGCATATTGCAAACGTTCTGGAACTTATCACTTCGTATCGGAAATGTCCTGGAAAAACGCATTTCAGTATAAGATTAGTGGAGCGCGGCTTACATCCCATCGAATCTACATTTTTAGTTGCTAGAAATGCTTCGCCTTACTTATAGAAGTGTTTCTCAAGATGAGACTCTTGGCTTAAAGCAATTTATTTCGGTACATGCATTTTTCCAATTACAATTCAACCCGACTCGATGATATGTACGAACAAATTATTATAATCTTTTTCAACTCTAAACTGCGCATGGAAGATGAATTACTGACTAGTATCTTGGGATCTGTTTTTGAATTTTGGTCTAAGATATCTATTTATCTCTCTGAGTCTATACTTTTTATTCCTATGCAATAAAGTCATCCATGATATTCCAAATTATACTGATAAAAGAATTCTTTTTCTTTTTAAACATCGCTTGAACAAAATCATATCGTAGGAAATATGAAGTATGAAAGTGTAAAAATGATTGAATGCTGACACATGCTTTCACAGAGAAACAAAAATTTGCGATAGCATGTCAATTTCTTGGACTAAAACTTACGACTGTCTTGGAATGAATCAATACGTGTCATGAATGTCCCGGAACTCATCACTTCGTACCAAAAATGTCTCGGAAAAACGCACTTGAGTATAAATTTAGTAGAAGTTCGCGTAAATCCCGCTTAATCTGGAACTTCTCACAAGACAAGTTTGGCCATATATTTGTGAGTTTTTTTACAAGACGCACCCCTAACTTTTGAAGAATCAGCTATGCTATATGTATTTCTCCTAATCAGAATGAAACGCGACCCAAACATAAATACGAACGAATTTTTGCAGAATGTTTTTAATTACCAAATACTCGCAGAAGAGAAAGTACTAACTCATCCTTCATGAACAGATCTTAATTTTTATTCTATCGTATTTACCTTTTACTAGGCATCCATGCGTATTATCCCCGTGCCACGCCATCATTGTCCTTAGTATTCCGAATTCTACTAATGAATGAATTTATTAGTTTTCAAATCCCACTTGCATTAAATCCCAGTGTGACAATGATAAACTGTCAAACTGATCAATTTACGACACATATTTCGTTAAAGAAACAAAAATGTACCTCATTGTGTCAATGCTATAGTTTATATTTTTAGCTGTCTCGGCATTTTTAATGCGGACCAGAAGTGTCCCGGAACTCATCGTTTCGTACCGAAAATGTCTCCAAAAAATGCATTACACTATGACTGTAGTAGAAGTTGGTGTACATCTCACCAAATTTGAAATGTCATCTTATGGATGACACCAATCCTACATTGAAAAGTATTTTTCCAAGACGCGCCCCTAATTTATCACCTTAGCTGAGGTGGATGAATTCCTCCCAATCGAAAGTTGAGCTCACCTTCGCATGGATTCGCACAAATTATTCAGGACTTCCTTAAAGGTTATGCTCTGATTTCAAGATCTACTTTTATTCACCTTTTTTCTGAATCTGTACCTGTTGTGCCTATGAAATGCGATCGATTTCCGTTAAAGTCGAAAATTTATACTCACCTGCCAATCAGTTTCTACTAATGTTTCAATTGTCCTGAAATTAATCAATGCATACTGTAAATGTCTTGGAATTCATCACTGCGTATCGAAATTGTCCCGGGAGAACGCATTATAGAACATCATTAGTTAAAATTGCTTTAGATCTCGTCAGATATGCATTTCCTTTCCGTTAGAAAAGTTTGACTTTATATTTGGAATTGCTTTTGCGAGAAGCGTTGTTAGCTTTCAGGTATTTAGCTATGGTCGATTAATGTGTTTCGATCGAAACCGGATCTGATCCAAACACCGATACGAAACCATTATGCTCTGAAATGCACATAGGAGATGAATAATTTACCCGTATGTTGTGATCCGCTTCCAATTCTTAGTTTATAAATATCTAGCTTGTTTCTGAATCTACACTCATCATATCCATGCCGTTGCTGCCGAAAATATTTAGAACTATGCTCATATTGAATTCTTTTACTTTTTTAGTATTGCTCAAAGAAAATTTGATCCTAACAGTTATGAAATACTTCTTGATTGAAGATATGTGATTTATTGACGGTAAAATATCGATTTTATTAGATAAAAAAACTGAAAGACCACGTATATATGTTAATTCTTTTCAATTAATCGTTCAATTGACATAGAAACCGAAAATATATAATAATAAAACGATCCTTTTGATTAAATTTTCAACTGTCTTGGAATGAGTCAACGTATACTGCAAACGTTCTGGAACTCATCACTTCGTATAAAAAATGTCCCGGAAAAATACATTCCAAAATAAAATTTGTAAAGAACGGCTTACGTCCCATCAAATCTACATTTTCTCTTTCTAGAATTTTTCGACCTTACATACAAAAGTGTATTTCAAGATGAGAATCATGCTTTGAAGCATTTAGTCCTCGTAGATGAATTCTTCCAATCAGAATTCAACCCGACGCAAATGAAGGTACGAAACATTTATTTAAAATCTCTTTGAACAGTTAGATACGAATAGAAAATTAACTACCGCCGCGTACGTTACATTTAGTTTACAACTTTTAATTTAAGATATCCATTTTTTCCTCTGAATCCGTACTTCTTATACCCGTGCGATAAAATTCGTTTTTTGTAATATTCCAAATCATACCGATAAATGAATTCTTTTTTTTCTTAAATATCAATTGAACCAAAACATATTGTAGGAAATGTAAAAAGAGAAAGTGCCAAAGTAAACGATTGCTGACACATGCTTTCACACAGAAACGTACATATTCTATAGTATGTCAATTATTTCGTCTAAAATTTTCGACTGTCTTGGAATGAATGAATACATATCACAAATGTCTCGGAACTCATCACTTCGTACCGAAAATGTCTCGGAAAAACACATCACAATATAACTTAACTAAAAAATCCATGTAAATCTCACTTAATCTGGAATTTCTTTTTATCAGACAAGTTCGGCCATATATTTGAGAGTGTTATTCCAAGACGCGTCCCAAACTTTTGAAGAATTAGCTATGGCAGATGAATTTCTCCCAATCAGAATGAAACGCGACCTAAACATCAATACGAACCAATTGTTCAGAACGTTTCTAAGTATCAAATACACACAGAAGAGGAAGTACTGACTCATCCTTCGTACTCAGTTTTTAACTCATATTCTATCGTATTCACATTTCGCTAGGCATCCGTGCAGTGTTATCTTCATGCCACCCCATCATTGTCCATTATATTTCAAATTACACTGATCAATGAATTTAATAGTTTTCAAATACCATTGTAACATTCCATTGTAACAATGATAAAGTGTCGAACTGATAAATTGCCGACACATGCTTCGTTAAGGAAACAAAAAATGTACCTCATTGTATCAAATCTATCGACTAAATTTTACCGTGTCTTGGAATTAATCAATGCGGACCAGAAATGTCCCGGAACTCATCGTTTTGTACCAAAAATGACTAGGAAAAATGCATTACGTATAACTTAAGTGAAAGTTTGTATACATCTTATTAAACCTGAATTTTCTATTTATTAGATAAGTTCGTCCTGATATTGAAACGTGTTTTTGCACGAAGCACCCCTAACTTTTTCAGTTCTTTTCAGTTCTCTCCCATGAGAGCACATGTTAAATATTGTGATTTTCAATCCTAAATATCTTGACTCCTATATCTAAATTTGTTGGTTCGTTGAAAGATGGTTCACTATCGTGAACCATCTTAAAATTTTGCATAACTCTTTTTGGCACTACAAAGAAGTTTCCATTAGTTTTTTGAAAGAATATGACTATTTTGTTTTTTATGATTTTTTACGATTGCAATAGCTTATATCACCATGAATTTCGAGTATGTTATACTTGAATCAGTATGCAACAACTTTTCTTCATATACATAAGCTCAAAAACCGCTTATTACGGAGATACACGAAGAAAAAAACTTTTGATTTGATTGTACAACTACTTTAATTATATAAAATACGCACAGAAGACGAAGTATCAACTCGTAACTCATGATTAACTTTTAACTCTTATTCTGTCATATCCACATTTTTCTATGTCAAATCTACCTCACTATGTCAATTTTTTTGACTTAATTTCTAGTTGCCTTGAAATTAATCAATGCGGATCAAAATCGTCCCGGAACCCATCATTTCGTACAGAAAATGTCTTAAAAAATACATTACAATATAACTTTAGTAGGTGTTGGCATACATCTCACCAAATCTGGAATTTCATCTTATTGGATAAGTTCGATCTTACATTTCAAAGTATCTTTCAAAAACACTGCTAAGAGAGCTCTACTTTTGATTGCGAAAGCAGAGCTCACCGTCGCAAGGCTTCAAACAAATTGTTTATAAAAAAATTATTGATAATCTTCTGGAAGATTGTGAGTTAAAAATCTAGTTTTATTCATCTTTCTCCCGAATCTGTACCTATAATGCGTATGAAATGCTGTCGTTTTTCGTGTAAGCCGAAAATTTCCGGTATCCTACGAATCATTTTCTAGTAATGTTTCAATTGTCTTGAAACTATTCAATGCATGAAACTATTCGATACATGAAACTGTTGTCTTGAAACTATTCAATTGAAACTATTCAATCGTAAATGTCTTGGAACTCATCATCGTGTATCGGAATTGTCCCGGAAGAATGCATTACTGCATATTATTAGTGGAAATCCGTTTGGATATCGCTAAAACTGCATTTCCTTTCCGCTAGAAAAGTTTGACTTTATATTTGGAACTACTTTTACAAGAAGCGTTCGTTGCTTTCGAATAATTGGATAGATAGATAGATAGATAAATTATTTATTGTACTAGGGACGAGCCCGAGGGTACAAATGAGATACAATTCGAGGTGAAATTTAAAATAATGCAGTAGAAGTTTTGGAGACTTAAATAATAATGATTGAAGGGGAGAAGAATGCAAGTAATGACATAAAATATAATATCAACGCGTGCAATAAAATATGAATAACAAAATGTAGAATAAGGCAGAAGAAGATTAGCTATGGTCGCTTAGTGGGCCTCGATCGGAACCATATCTAATCTAAACACAGATACGAAATTTTTATCTCCCATTCTTTTTAGCTGTAAAATTCACGTAGGGGATGAACTATTCACTCGTATATTACGATTTGCTTTCGACTCTTAGTTCATAGTATCTTGCTTTATTCTGAATTTATATGCATTGTGTCCACGTAGCTCCTGCCCAGAATATTACCAATTATGTTAAGAAACGAATTCTGTTACTTTTTGAATATTGCTTAAAGTGAATCTTATCGTAGCAGTTATGAAATGACTAACTTATTGATCAATGATACATTATTTATTTATGGTAAGGTGGTTGACGATTAGGTACAAAAAATTAAAAACCACGTATATAATATTATGTTAGTTCGTTCCGATGAAAAGTTTAATTGACACAGAAATCGAAAATTTATAATAATAGAACGATTCTTTCGAATTAACTGTCTTGGAATGAGTCAACGCTTACTTCAAATGTCCTGAAACTCATCACTTCGTATCGAAAATAGTCCTAAAAATGCATTACAGTTTATACAAGACTAGTAAAAATCGGCTTACATCCCATCAAAACTGCATTTCATTTCGCTAGAAAGATTCAGCCCTATATATAGAAGTGTTTTTACAAGACAGAAATGACCTTCAAGCAATTAGCTGTAGTAGATAAATTCTTCCAATCAGAATTCAACCCAATTGAAATATAATAACGGAACAATTATTTAATATCTTTTCAACTCTAAAATGCTAGGAGATGAACTACTGATTCTTACGTTACGATAAGTTTTGTAATTTTTATTTGCGATATCCATTTTTCCCTCTGAATCCATATTCTTTATATATTATCCATATGATTCTTTCGACTAAATTTTTAACTGCTTGGAATGAGTGAATGCATACTGCAAATGTCCTGGAACTCATCATTTCGTATCGAAAATGGCTTAGAAAAACGCAATATAGTATAAAGTTAGTGATGATCGGCTGATATCCCATCAAATCCGCATTTTCTTTAGCTAAAAAGGTTTTGCCGTATATTCGAAAGTATTTTTATAATACTCGTACGCTGTTTTCGAATATTCAGCCGTGGTTGATGAACTTTATCCAATCGGAAGTAGACCTGACCCTATCATAGATACGAACCAATTATTCAGAATCTTCTTCAACGTTCGAATGCACAAAGGAATTTCTCCTAAATGTGTACCTTAATAGGTCCAATATACGTGTGTTATCCTGTTGCCGTCCGTATAAATCAAAATTTTGCATGAATACAGCAATTGTTGTTTCATCAAAGTATCAACCTTCTTGGAATCAATCAGACCGCAAAGTGCATACCACAAATATCCTGGAACTTATCACTGCGTATCGAAATTGTCCCGGAAGAACGCATTACACTATACCTTCACTAAAAATCGGTTCAAGTCTCGACAAATCTTTATTTTTTCTCTACTAGGAACGTTCGATTGTACAGTTAATATGAAGTGTACTTATTGCAGACAACTTTACTTCTTATTAGGAACTTTTTATTTTATGTTGAACCGTTTTTCACATGTATTGTATATCTTATTTTTATGATTACATTGTACAATAAAACATTTAAGTCAAAATAGACAATATTTTTTTATGTTGAAAAATTTTATAGTAGAAAAAATACTTTTGTTAAGTATGACATTTTTAGTCTATATCTCGTTATTATTAGCGTCGACCACCACGTATCCATTGGGCCCATTCGAAACGTTTATTGGTTCTTGATAAATTCTTTGCGGGCGGAAGTGGCTCCGATAATCGTTGTTTTCGTGGCCCATAAACTGTATCAATTGAGCTCCGATGTCATTTACTGCTTCTTTTCTTTTAGTTTCCAGAATACGCCTATCATCTATGAAAAATTAATAAGAAAATTCCCACTGAAACCATTAACCCACAATAAAATTCTAATTATTGCGAAGCTTATTATGGATGTACTGAAGATACAATCTCTGACAAAAGTGATTTTTTCATAATGAATTGTTCACATTTAGTCTTCTTTTTTTTGTTGGAAAGCAGCAATTTTGTCTCATGTTATTTACAATGATACTCGATAGTTTACTAACGTTTTATTAACAATTTTTATATTACTTATTGTTTAAGGAATTAAAAACGTTAATTTTAGACAAAGTTTTTTAAACTCGGTTATGAACGTTTTTTATGTGTACTGATAGTAGAAAAAAAATATGAACAAAACCTCATCGTTGTAATCAATTTTTGAATACTTTTAGAGAGAGAAATTTGTTTTATTATCACATAAGCGAATAATTTTTTAAAAACTGATTGGTACAAGTTGATAAAATTTGGCAGAAAGATTCTTTAATATATAGACATCTTGAGAAAAAATTTACAACTACTACCGTTTTTTCGATATTTATAACTCATTATAATTTTGAATACGTATAACATTCAATTTGTTGTAACTTTTAAACCGTTTAGCGAATTGAGTTGAGATTTGCGCAGAACCATGAGAATTCTAATATCAGCGACTGGTCGAATCTTTAGATTTTTGCCATGGTTTTAAATTATCTCCAGTACATCGTTAAAAGTAAGGAGAAGCGAAAAATGAAATATCAACACATAACCTAAAAAATCGAAAGTATCGTGTTGAACGTTCTAACTTACCGTTTTCAGAAATAATTCGCGCATAAGCTTGCACGTTATTGCGATGTTTAATGATGCAGTATTGTCCTTTTATCTGCGCAATTTCATTTTTTCGGCAAATATAATGCATGCCATTTTCAAATTTCAAGAGAGCGAACATTTTTTGCTGATCGAAATTAAACTTTCTGTGACACAACGTAAACTGGATAAACGTAAACGCCGATATACCAAGAACACCGATATAACGTAGAGGTTGCTGTAGTCGGTTTTCTACACTTAGCAGATGCCACTGCTTGAAAACTTATTTTATTACCGACCGACTTTTTCTGACTGGATGGATCTTTTTTACCGACTGGATGACCACCAGAAAAAGAATCGGTTCGGCGTGTTGTGAGGTGATGAAATCACGAGAAGAATCGATAAATGTCTTTTAACGGTAAGTAAAAGATATTTTTTCGTCTTCCCCTATTCATATTTCTTTACGGGTAGAAGTTTTGTAATGTGTATAAATTTTTATAATTCATGAAATCTTCATTGCGATATATCATTAAAGCATATTATCCATTGTTAACCTACAATTTTTTCAGTGTCTACACAAAAATGAGCTCACAGTTTTCCTGTTCACGATTTTCTACTCATACTTTTTATTAATAAACTGTATAAAATATTTTTCATTTTACAAATCCGCTAAAAGTTTCGAAAAATCCGAATCGAAAATCTGGCTAGTAGTAAGTTTTTTATTGCTTGGTTGAATAGCGTCAGAAACATGGGAAGTCCCGTCACGAGAGTAGAAATAAGAGAAAAAAGAACGGGTGAAGCGATAACGTTTGAAAATAAGGAGTAATCTTACAAACATCGGGTTATAGAGAATGGCAATCGAGAAAAAATTACAGCAATGGATATGAAGACCAAAATGGGTAAAGACTGAAGAAGGA
Organism: Cremastinae sp. B BG-2022a; assembly: GCA_030522605.1. Taxonomy (NCBI): domain Eukaryota; kingdom Metazoa; phylum Arthropoda; class Insecta; order Hymenoptera; family Ichneumonidae; species Cremastinae sp. B BG-2022a. The sequence goes on from JAPYYX010001866.1 coordinate 9,950, forward strand.
GAAAAAGCAATGTGAACTGTCTTAAAGTTAGAAAAAAAATAAAAAACAAGAAAGTGAGGTTTTGTGAAGTGAAAGTAAATTTTTTGATTTTCTCAATGAATATGTGTGTGAGGTTTGATTTATTTTAATCTTTGTTCTTGATAAATTGTCATCGTAAGACTCACACTCTAAAGCGAATAGTCAAGCCGCAGGAATTCAAAAGGAAAATCAAGACACTCTTCGATTCTTCGCTGATAATTTTTTTGGCCTTCGGTTAGAAGCATTATTTGGAGCTTCGCTCTTCAACCTAAACAGTTTAGCATTCGCTTATACTTTCAGACTTTCTTTTACTTCTATATGGCCTTTAGTATTGAGAATGACAATATTAAAGATGTAGTGGAATTTTCAGAGTGTCTACACATTCTATAGAATGCAGTGTTCTGTAGAGTATGTATTCACCATTTTTGAGTTTTATACTCTTTAACTAGACATGCGTTCTTTAAATAATGAAATTTTACAATGATAGTACATATTTCTAATATATTTATCAAGTAACCGTTTTATATATTCTAGAGTAACAATGTTTTGTTTATTGTTAATGGATGATGGGTCCTATCAAATTTGCGATGAAAAGCATATAACCAGGCGTACCAAAAATACATGCAGAGTTGTTTTGGATTCTGAGTTGTTACGTAAAGGACGATTAATGGCTTGCAATGGTAAGACACGCAATTTATGGTATTTGAGTTAATTATTATTTTTTTTTTAAGTGAAAATGATTGAATTTTGATAAAATTGTGACATAACGTTCTCCTGGAAGAATTACCATATTATTGTTTCCTGAGTTTTTGTGCTTAAAAAAAAATTTTTCAGACATACATCTACAAGCTTCGTGTATAAGAATGTTCTTTATTTACCTATTCAAGAACGATGTGGACAAAATTTTAGGAAATCATTTTTCAATTATGAATATATAAGAAGATTTTTGTCGAATTTTATGATATCCATCGTCGATTTTTTTTCTCCATATTTTTTCTCCTATCCATGTCAATTTTTTTTCTATATTGCGAAACAAGAAACCTTCAAAAGTTTGTTATAAAATTGTGTCTCACTTCAGTTTATCATTTCAGAATCATATTCAATGTTGCATGGGATACAGATTATTTTAAATTCTGGATCTCCATCGGTGAGAATGGAACAACTCAAAAAAACTGAAGATTCCAGTTTTTTGGATACGACAATGAATAGCGTCCTTTTGGAGCAAGAAAGTGACGTAAAAGAATCAGAAATAGAAGCTACCATGATTTCAAATTCCAGATCTCCACTAACAAAAGCCAACGATAAAGATTTGAGTTTGTTGGATACGGCAACAAAAAAAGTTCAAGCAGAGGAACTTAAAGAACATGAAGTAGAAACTGCCACGATTTTTATTTCCGGATCTCAATTCGCAAAAGATGAGCAACGAGATGAAGATTCGAGTTTGTTGGATATGACAGCAAATGAAGCCCAATCGATAAAGGGAATAAACGAAACACAAGTAGAAGCTGTGAAGATTTTCAGTTCCGAATGTCCATCGGAAAAAGATGAACAAACGACCAGCAATGCAGCTTTGAGTTTATTGGATACAGCAGCAAAAAAAATTCAATCAGAAAAATTAAAAGAACTGAAAGAAGTTGCGACGATTTCCGCTTCTGAATTTCCATCCGTGAATGATGAAAAAACATCCGGAAATAATGATACGAGTTTGTTTAATTCCATAGAAAATAAATTTCAGTTTGAAGAAGATGCAAAAGAAAAGGAAGAGGAAGCACACACAATTTTAAATTCCGGATCCCAATCGGTAGGGAATAAGCAAATAACCAGTAGTAGAGACATGAGTTTACTGGAAACGACAGCGAAAGAAGTCCATTCACAAGAAATCAAAGGATCAGAAATTCAAGCACCCATGATGTTAAATTTGGAATCTTCACCGTCAATAATTGAGCCACTAGCCAATAATGAAGATCTAAGTTTTTTGGATTCGGCAACAAAAAAAGTTCTATTCGAAAAATTAATTGAATCGAATGTAGAACCTGCTGCAAAACAAAAACTCATGGAAAATATTTCTGTAAGTTCACATGACCGTCCTTCAATCGAAAGTGATGCTTTGGAAATGAAAAGTATTGACAATATTGAAAATGACATTTTGGCACTGCTGAATAATCATCATCCCGATATCAATGAAAGCCAGCAAGGATTGCCCAACTCATTTTTGACAGAATCCATAGAATACGTTTCACTTGATAAAATTAACCCAGAATCCAATTGTTTTAATAACACGAACGAGAATGAAACGAAGAAAATTGTTTCAGGAATGTGGGACTTAGCAAGGTCAATTAAACAAGAAAAGATTTTAAAAAATCAACAAAAACCGACTATTACATGCAATAGTCGTCTGAAAACCCCCATAAAAGTGGTACAAAGAAAAAAAAAGTCAGATTCTAGAAAAAATACAGTCGTAGAAACAATTACGACTGCTCTTATTCATAGCGAGAATACTGATAACATCGAGAGCACTGAGGATAGATCTGATTTATATGTTGACAAAGCGAGTTCAAGGTTTCGTAATGTAAACATGCGAGACAGAGAAAAAAAAATTAAAAACACTGCATCAGAGAAGATTAATGACATGTTAAACGAAAATTCGTACGAGGACGCAGAAGATAATAATGAAAAGTTGAATTTTGAACGTAAAAGAAAGTCTCTCAGGAGTAACAACTACATTAAGAAATCTTCAGTTGTTCAAACACTCCAGCCGTCTAAAAGCAAACGCCATTCACTTACTGATGAAGTTAATACAAAACTTAGAAATGTAAACATGCGAAAAAGAGAAAAAAAAAGTACAAATCCCGCATCAAACAAAGTTAATGATGTATTGAGTGAAAATTCGTTTGAGGATGCCGATGTTAATGAAAACATAATTTTACGATCGAAAACTAAATCCCTCAGGTATGACAGTGAACCAAAAAAATCAGCCGTTCCCATGAATTGTCAGGATAACAAAGAAGAAGACGAAGAAGATGATGAAAATGAAGGAAGTTCGGAGTATGTTCCATCCGAAAAAGATGATTCTGATGATTATTTATCAGATGAATACGAACTTGCAGACAGTAATAAGACTCGTTTGAAAAGAAAAGTGAAAACTCTCGAGTTCTCATTTACGGGAAATCGCGAAGGACAGAGCGCTTGTGATGACGGAGATATGGTAGTTGAATCTTCACGTGGTCCCGCAGGTGACAAGAAAATTAACTGTTGTTTTTTCTGTCAAAAGCCACAGATGAAAATCGCACGCCATTTAGCAACCATACACAAGGACGAACCACAAATGCAAAAAATTCTGTCATTACCTAAAGGCAATATCCAGCGAAATCACGAGCTCAGCATTTTAAGAAAAAAAGGAAATTTTATATTCAATACAAACGCAGAACTGAATGACGGTGTAAAAATAGTCGTACGACGACCAAACAGAAAATATGAAAGATCAGCGTCAGATTACGTGCACTGTTCTGTTTGCAAAGGATCATACTCTAAATCGAGTATCAGATTTCATTTCAGTAAATGCTCTGGAATTAATAGCAAAAAACATCGAGTCGTCATGTTATCGTCAAAACAAGTAGCTGGTATGGTGCATGCAATAGCCAATAACACCGTGCGACAATACATTATTCCTACTTTGCGTGATGATAAAATAGGAAGAGTGGTACGATACGACGAACTTCTTATCACATTTACTAATAAGCAATGTCAAAGACTCAGATCTGAGCATCATCATAAACAGATTAGACAAAATTTAAGAATGCTAGGACGGTTGCTAATCGCCGTAAAAGACACGAACAAGAAAGTCACAGATTTCGCATCTATTTTTAATCCTGAGATGTACGATGATTTCGTTGCTGGTGTCAATAAAGTGGCTCAGTTCAATGAAGAAACGAATTCTTTCGCAGCTCCTTCAACGGCATCAATGTTGGGCACGCTCATAAAAAAAATAGGGAAGGTCCAAAGGAGCATGTGTATAAAAAGAAAGGAAAATGAAAAGCTCAAAGACGTGGAAAATTTTCTGAAATTGCAAGAAGAAGATTATGGGATTAGCGTGAATGCTACAGTTGCAGAAAACCAAGCAGAAAAAGCACGTCTCAAAGTTATAAAAATACCGTCAATGGAAGATATTAAAAAATTGCATGTGTATCTGACTCGCGAACGAAAAGCGGCATTAGCTAGAATAAAAGAAAAGTTTACCTCCAGAGATTGGTCTATACTAGCAGAAACGACGATGACTTCCGTTCAGCTGTTCAATCGACGACGCGCTGGGGAAACGGAAAGAATGAAGATTATCGACTTCAGAAGCTATAAAACAATAAACGAAAAAATTGACAAAGATTTGTGGAAGGAGTTATCAAACGCCTACAGAGATGCAGCACGTAAATATGTCCGCTTTGAGATACGTGGAAAAAAATGTAGAACTGTGGCTATTCTACTGAGCTCCGAATTACTGGATTGTTTTGAAACGATTTTGAAATACCGAGAAGAAGCGGGAGTTCATGATGAAAATCCTTATGTCTTCGGAATACCTTCAAATACACTTTCAAAGTATAAGCGTTTCGAAGCATGTAATTCGCTGCGGAAATTCGCACTAGCTTGCGGAGCATCAGATCCAGAGAGTCTTCGAGGCACGGAATTACGCAAACATATTGCTACTAAGTGTTTCGCATTAGATTTAACGGAACAAGAAATAGAGCAATTGTCAAACTTTTTGGGGCATTCGAAAGATATACATAAAAGTGTTTACCGTCAAACTTTGGTGCACAAACAAATCTTTTGTATGACAAAGCTTTTAGAGATAGCCCGGGGTGATGACTCAGAAGACGAAGAAAGCAACGCCCCCATGAAAAATATAAAACGAGCTCATTCTGAACTTTCGAATCAGTCGGAAGAAAACGAAAATTCTATACTTTCAAAGCACAGTGAAGAAGACGAAAATTCGGCAGTTTCTAATCACATTGCAGAAGACGCCCATTTTGAACATTCGATGGATACTGGAGAAGAAGAAAAAGAAAGTTATGAGGAATATGATTCTGACAACGCTGTACAAGAGACGAAGACGAAAAAAACTATACCCCTTAAAAAGAGAAAACGTTCTGTTGATATGCATGAGGATGATCAAACGAGAAAAAAGAGACGCTCAAGTAAATATAATTTTATACTTAATTTAAAAGTTTTCAATAGATTATTTTAAATTTTGTGGCATAACATAAATGTTTTATCATTCGTTCGATTTTTGCTTGATGTGAAATTCGATATCCAATATTTTTCCACTGATATGTGTATTTCTATTCTTAATTTTAAGGCTCTCCTCGTGGAAAAATTAAGAGAATTGCGTGGACTCGTCCTGAAAAAGATCTTATTCTCAGCCAGTTTGGATCAAGTATTGGATCCAACAGCACAAAGTTCCCATCGCTTAAAGTCATTGGCAATTTCATTGCTAAACATTCAGTATTGAAGGCACGTACCCCACAGCAAGTTAAAACTTGGTTGAGCAATCAGAAGCAAGCGAATCGGCGAATCCGATCATCGTAGAATTTTTGTATTGCGTCGATTCCACTGATGGGGCGAAATATACAAACGAAAAATTTCAGTAAATTCAAGTACAATAAGAACATTAAGTAAACTAAGCACATATGATATTGTTTCTTGCAAGAAAGGCTTTACATATTTAGTCGTTCATAGTAAATTCATTGCTTTTCTAGTGACACGGTTCTAGTGATTCTCTCGTAAGAAAACGTACTTTAGTTATTCAGTATATTTATTATTTGTTGTCTGTTATTCAAGAATTTACTATGTGAGATTAAATGAATATTCTATGGTTCTGAATTTGAGGTTTTTACGGTTATAATTTTTTCAACAGATTGTTTTTTTGTAGTTTTTTTTATTCAAATAGTATAAAAGGAGTCACTCATGTATAACATGATTATCTCTATGAAAGCGCCACTATTCCGATATTGGAGCAATCGTTTATATGTATAGTTTAAGTTTGCTATACAACGGTTTCTTTGAGAAAAAATAATTCGTTTGTCATTGAAAGAGTACAACAAATAGTGCTCTAACGAAATACATTAAATATTCAGTTTTTAATACATTAAAAGTGTTTACGTTTATAGAAGTTTAAACTTGTTACAAAACCGTTTGATTGTAAAACTACAATCTGGCTGTTATATAAAGGGTACGACAAATCGTACCCTAATTAAATAAATTAAATATTCAATTTGTGTTACGATACAATAGTTTCTATTGAAAAAATAATCTCAGATGGTACGAAGATGTGTATCGCAGTGTATAACAAATACAATTAAGCAAATCTTGATGTGATCAAAATAAATATTTTTTCCTTACTAAATTTCAATTTATTTTGTTTCCTATAATCCTAGCTTATCAATGGTTTTATCAATCACCATGGATGATTTAAACGTAAGAAATTCATATGAAATTATTACCTTTATTTCAAGATTGAATGTTTCACGATCGATCCTGAATAAACTAATTTTTTTTGCTTTTTGAATACCGCTCGAAAAAAATCCAATAGAAGATTCGCTAGAATCAAAGCAAATATGGAATTTCAAATTGATTGATTAACAATCCATGCTTCGACACGAGAAGAAAAAAACATGAACATGTCAAACCTTTCGACTTAATTTTTAATTGTCTTGGAATTCATCAATCCGGACGACAAATGTCTCGGAACTCATCATTTCATATCGAAAATCTCAGGAAAGAAAATATTACAATATAAATTTAATGAAGAATGACGTATATACATCTCACCTAATCGATATTTTCTTTCTATTAAATAAGTTTTGCCTTATATTTAAAAAAAATTTATAACACGTACCCTTAACTTTTGGACAATTAGCTATGGTATTTGAATTTCTTTCCACTGCAACTGAACGCACCCCAAACGGATACGTATAGAAAACAAAGTACTAACACTTTATTATCAGCTGTTTACTCTTGATTTAACATATCCACCGTTTTCTAAGAGTCCATCCGTATTATTCTCGTACTATACCATCTGTAATTTTTCAAATTATGTCAATAAATGATTTTTTTTATTTTCAAACTCTGCTTAGACAGAATCCTGTTGTAGCAACTATGAAGTCCCAAAATGATAAATTAACAAATAGGAACAAATAAAATTCACATTAATCTGCCAATTGTTACGACTAAATTTTCATCTGTCTGTGGATTGATCAATGCGTACTGCATATGTCTCGGAACTCATCGTTTCGTACCGGAAATGTCTCGGAAAAACGCATTACTTATTAAATCTGAATTTTTTTTATTAGATATAAGTTCGTCCTTATATCTAAACGTGTTTTTGCACGGAGAACCCTTAACTTTTGAACAATTAGCTATGGTACATGAATTTATCCCATTCAAAACCAAACGTGACCGAATGATAAATACGAATCCAATGCCCAGAACGTTTTTAACTATATAAAATACGTACAGAAGACGGAGTACGAACTCGTACCTTGTGATCAACTTTTAACTCTTATTTTATCGTATCCATCTTTCTCTAGGCATTCATTCGTGTTATCCCCGTGCCATTCCATCGTTGTCCTTAACATTCTCAATTTACTGATGATAAAGCATTTTTTGCTTTTTGAATACTGCTTGGATGAAATCGGATTTTAGCAAATAAGGCGTGACAAACTGATCGATTTACAACACATGCCCCGTCACAGGAACAAAACATGTATTTCAATATGTCGGTTAACTGTTTAACAAAATTTTAACTGTTTTGGAATAAATCAATGTTGATCAAAAATATCCTGAAACCCATCAGTTTGTACCGGAAATGTCTGGAAAAAACAGGGTTAGAACATAATTTTAGTAAAAGTTTGGGTACATCTCTCTGAATCTGGAATTTCGTTTCATTAGATGAATTCGGCCTTATCTTTCAACGTGTTTTTGCAAGACGCATTAAAACATAAATACGATCCTATGAATACCTGTTTGAATACCTATTGGAGATCATAATGTAGCTAATACGAAGTGAACTGATCGATTGACCTGCACATGATCGGTTAAAGAAACAATACGTGGTAAAAAAGGTGCTTCCTATGTCAATTCTTGCGACTTAATTTCTAGTCGTCTTGAAATTAATCAATGCGCACCACAAATGTTCGGGAACTCGATTTCGAAAGCAGAGCTCACCGTCGCATGGATTCAAATAAATTGTTTATAAAAAAATTATTTATAAAATTCTTGAAGGTTGTGATCTGTCGTTTTTCATGTCGAAAATTTACGGTACGCTGCCAATACTAATTTTCTACTAATGTTTCAATTGTCTTGGAACTAATCATTGCGCAACGTAAATGTCTTGGAACTCATCACTGCGTATCAGAATCGTCCCGGAAGAATGCATTACAGTATATTATTAGTGAGAATTGATTTAGACCTCGTCAAATCAGCATTTCTTTGTCGCTAGAAAAGTTAGACTTTATATTTGCAATTGCTTTTACGAATAGCGTTCTTTGCTTTCAAATAATTAGCCATGGTCGATTAATGTATCTTGATAGAAGCGAGATCTGATCCAAAATGCACATAGGAAATGAATACTTAACTCGTACGTTGTGATCTGCTTTCAACTCCCAGTTTATAATATATCTAATTTGCGACTAAATACATACCCATTGTGTCCATGCCATTGCTGCCCAGAACATTCCAAATTATGCTCACGAACGAATTCATTTTTTTAAATATTGCTCAAACGAAATCTTATCACAGCAGTTATGGAATGTCATACTTCTTGATTAATGTCACGTGATTTATCGACGGTAATATGACTGATTATCAGATACGGAAAATCGAAGATGTACATTTATTAATTTCTTTCGATAAAATGTTGAATTAACATAGAAACCGAAAATATATAATAAGACGAACTCTTTGATTCAATTTTCAACTGTCTTGGAATGAGTCAACGCATCCTGCAAATGTTCTGAAACTCATCATTTCGTATCAACAATGGCCCGGAAAAACGCATTACAGTATAAGATTAGTCATGACCGACTTGAATCCCCTGAAATCTGTATTTTCTTTTGCGAAAAACGTTCCGCCGTATATTGGAAAGTGTTTTTACCCTATCATATATGCGAACCAAATATTTAAAAATTTTCTCGAAAATCCAAATGCGCAAAGGAGATTAATTATTCACGCACAAGTTACGATCTGAATCTCCTGAATTCGTACCTATTATGCCTATGCTTATATCATATACACCTTTCTCTCGGAACCCATACGTGCTATTCCCGTAGCATGACATCACTGTCCATAATATTCCGAATTATACTAATAAACGAATTTGTTGCTTTGCAAAACACTTGGATGACATTTTATAGTATCAAGTATACGGTTTTGAACTGATCAATTGACGAGATATGCTTCTGCACAGGAACAAAAAATTTACCTTATTTTGTCTATTCTTACGACACGATTATTAACCGTCTTAGAATTAATCAATGCGGCCCACAAATGTCCTGGAATTCATCGTTTTGTACCGAAAATGCCTCGGAAAAATGGCAGTGGTAGATTAATTTCTCTCAATCTGAATCGAACATGATCCAAGCATAGATCTGAACAAATTTTTGACGAATTACTAACTCATACATTATTATCAGGTTCTAACTCTTATTTTACCATATCTACCTTCTTTTGGGAACCTACACGTGTTATTCCTATGTCCTGCCATCGTTGCCTCGGAGGTTCGACTTCAGGCGTATAATTGATTTTTTTTTTCATTTTAAATACTGCTTGAACGAAATCTTATTGCAGCAAGTTCAAAATGTCAAAGTGTTTGATCAATGATATGTACTTCGACGCAGCGACGAAAAATTTACAATAACATGTTATTTCTTTCACCTCAATTTATTAGTGTCTTGGAACTAACCATTGTGGACCACAAGTGATGCGAAACTCTTCATTTCGGACAGAAAATGTCTGTGAAGAACGCATTTCAGAAATACGCTAGTAAGCAGTGATTCGTATCCCACTCAATCGCTCCCCCCTTCTAAATGGACTCTGTGCAAAATTCGAATGGGTATTCACGAGCAGGGTCCCCTGTTTTTAAACACTTACCTCGGCCTAATGAAATGAGGCCGATTTTATTAAGCCCGAGGGATTATCGCACTAAGTAGTGGCACCACACAAAATCATTTCATTCTGACGATGGTCCGAATGAGAGACCAACCGATAATACATTATTTTTTGTCACACATCATCATCATCCATTGTATTGGTTTCATTATTAAAATGTTTACATGTAAAAAAATAGATGAAATTTCATTCAGAAAGATTTTTGCTCGGAGTCTCGGAACTAATCAAAGCGTTAGTTTATGCGTGAATACCAGTGATGTCCTGGAACAAAACAGTTTACATATTTGTAATTTCCAGGACGGTCCTGGAACAAGCCAAATAACATATAAAAAT
>JAPYYX010001867.1:0-20420 GCA_030522605.1 Cremastinae sp. B BG-2022a
CTATGTTAATTGATTTTTCGCTTTAGTTTTTGTTTAAACGTGTTTTTAAATCACCAAATATAATGTTCTTAGCAAATAAAAGACTATTTGATATTAAATCTTATCGAAATTTGAAATATTGTAAATTTTGACCAAATTTTTGGGGTACCCCATTTTGCCCCCCGTACCCCATTTTGCCCTCCCCTCCCCTATACAATATACGCACATCAAGTCGTGATAATGAATTATCGTGCTCGAACCTTTTTCAACCTAACAAAAATCAATACGCGGATTGAAAAAAAAAAGTCAAAGTCCTCGAAAGGCGTCGACATATGCATGCACCTGCGATCAAGTGCGCGATCCCGCGGTTGCGAGAAAATACGCGCGCGACAACCAGAGACAGAGAGACAAAGCGACATGTATTGCAGGGCACAAAATTGCGGAAGAAACGAATGAAGGCAAACAGGCTAGAGGAGAAAGATAAAATGTACACACATAAATATATATGTAGCAATTTTATTCACATCAAGGAAAACTTTTCTCAAAGAGCTCATCTCGAGAGTAGCATTTAAATTTGCGCATTGACAAAAAATCAAAATGGTGTGCACGGTGTGTTATATACAATACCACTCTATATATTGTATATATTGCCGCGATACGAATATAATTCGACTGTCCCTGGATTTTTTCATCACTATGTATATAATCGCTATATTCGCTTTTTAACGGTTTCTCATTCATTGATTTTTCATCAAGTGCTGGTGCGTAATTTTCGTCACGCCGCAAATCAAGTTTTTGTCGTGGCGCTTTTACGTCACGAAATCTGTCTCTCTCTGTCTAGATTTTTCTGACAAAGCTTCTACGTCGTCAGAGAAGCAGTCTCGAAACTTGAAAACCGAGTTTATTCGTAGAGACTCATCCCCCGTCCGCTAATACCTTTCTTCCTCATCATCGATTTTGTTATCTTTCGTTAAATGAGCCTTTGTAGAAACCATTTGCGGGTTATTGTATAAAGAAACAAAATTCGCACGATCCTCTGTTGTTTCCTTTTCACGTGTTTTAAAAAAAAAGAAAAGAAAATATATCCGCGTCGCGCGAACTTTAACATTTTTTCGAAATTTTTGAAAATCAAAACAAGGAAAACGAATGCTTTTTTTCACGTGTATTTCTTTTACTTATTTCATTCTCGAAAAGATCAAATGATCGCTATCGGGAGGAAGGGGGCTTTTCTTTCGTTGGATAAAAAAAAATATTACCGGAGCAACGACGAAATCTGCTTTTTTCACAAATATTTATTGTAAAAAGCATTCACGAACTAACCATGTTGAAGCTATTGAAAAATTAATTATGCTGATGAAATTGGTCTTTCAAGAGTAGCATTCGAGAAATAATACGCACGTTTCAAGAATTACGATACGAATGATGGGAAAAGTTGGAAGCGCAGAGGTTTTATGAAAGCGAAAACATGTACGAAAAGTTCTATATAGATAACGAATAATCTCTTGAATTATAAATATCTAATATATACATACATTTGTAGAATGGCCGCGGAATAAGTTTCTGGCATTTCATTTCCGAAAAGTTGTTTTCATTCTCTTGGATGATCCTTTAACTCATCTCTGATGATGAGATTTTCATCAGAGAATTAAATATCTTTAAATGTGCTGAGAACTAGGTATAATATATTTATTAAATAAAAAAAAAAAACTAAGATGATAAAAAGAAAAAGAAATGGTGTTAAATTCCTCTCAAGAAGCTCTTTCTGTTTTCATTTTTGCATACGAAGACGTGTGTGCCTCTCTTCGATGAAACGGAAAAGAATATTTTTTTTTGGAAAAAAGTCTGCGCGCGTAGCAGTCACGTAGTCGTCTATACTCGAGTATATTATTGCCAGCGCGGATCCTGGTGAAATAGCTTCGAGGCAATTTCGTGCCCATATACATACGTATAGGTGTATAATGTATATACGCGCCATGCCGCGAACACACGAACGATCATCTCGATGAGATGAGAAAAATCCGCAAAGTCACGGTCAACCTTAAATGAATGAGAATCGACGGGGGAATTCTCGAATATTCCCCGATACTATTAAAATTCATGTCTGGTAAAACATTCCGAATCGACGAAGCAAAACCTGTAAATAAAATAGGCCAAATCTCAACACGACTACAAAACGCAATTGCGGATTGATGATATCCTGATATCTATTTTTAGTTAAATATATTTCATCTTTCTGTTTAAATTGTTCTCGTTAATTGTTGCTCAACATTTCAATGGAAAAAGTTCAAAGTTATACTGCATTCGCATACTGGAAATTTAATTCAGAAACAAAATCATAGCGATAAATAATAACAAAAAAGGGTTACATGCTTCAACGAGAATCGCGGCGCTATAGACATATAGAGTCGTTTATTAGATTTAAAAAAAAACGATTAAAACCGAAACTACTAATAAATATATATGGCATACTATGTATAGATAGACGCATATAATATATGATATGTCCTAGCTAATATGTATGTACGAATAAAATAGGAACACGCGAAAAAGCTCAATAAGATGACACGCGCGGGGGGGAAGCGTTATATGTATATAGTTTGATATAGAGATCGGTGCGATGATATTTATATATGCCTATAATTATGTACCTTGTATATGCGTATATATCTTATTGTATATGTTGCATATGAAAAAGAAACAAGAGGTAAACCCTCCATTGTACCTCATCGAGCGCACATGCACCTCATCATCGTCGACGAGGAGAGTGGTGCACCGCGCCGCCGACTTCTGATGTGTGAACGCTAAGAATAAAGAAGGGAGGAGAGAGGATCTAATGATATTGATGGAGGGGAGCGCTACGAGAGTGTAGCACCGAGAGGGGATTACGAGAGCACGTTCTTTCATGTTGCTCTCAGTTTTGACGCGACGTACGTATGCACGAATACGCTTGAGAGAGAGAAAGAGAGAGAGATCACAGGGTGGGAGAGTCTTTGGCGTTATTTTTCAAAGTCCTCCACAGGGCTTCTGATCACTCGTGTCCGGTATCGCATGCGAGGAGGAGCTTGTGGCGACGACGTTATCCTTGAAATTTTCCGATTTTCCGACTCATCGCGCGACGACTCGGACGTTATTTTCAATATACACTTTTATTTAACTCCGCCAGACATAAAAAAGAAAATTGAAGAAAAATCTCGATATAAGTATCAACGAATTATTTTGAAGGGAATTATATTGGAAAATCGATCGGGAAGAAGCTCGTCGTGAAATCGATTTTTCCGAGACTCTATTCTGGTGAGCCCTCTCGAGCCCTCAGCAAGGGGGCATTATCTCAAAAGTGCTATAATTTTATTATTTTCTCAACGTATATATAATATTTCATCGTCCTTTTTTCTTCGAGGACGCATTTTTCGAGAATCATTGTGATATATTATTCCGCGTTCGTCGGACACACGTTTTGCTGAAATTATTTAAAAAAAAAAAAAAATTTTTTTTATAAAAATCATCGTTCTGGTGTTGAGAGTGAAAAAATACGACGCTTTTCGCCCGCGTGCTTCATCGGAGACTTTAACGCGTGGCTCGTCTCGAGCCCGCCGTCGTTGATGCACGTGCGCTCTACTATACTCTATGCACCACACGCGCGCCGCGCTCTTATTCAATCTCCCGCGAGGCACCACCTCAATCCGCTCTTCGAAATATTGCCTTTCTACGGTATACACATTTAATCCATCGACTGTTTTAAATGCTCATGATCTTTAATATAAAAATAATAAAGGAACAACTGTGCCGACCTTCCATCAAATAAAATATATATACCCGGGGCGCCGCGGCATTAAAAAATATTGTATATCTGATGACAAAAGTTGAGTCAGTTGAGTAATAATAAACGTAAAATATATACTCGCGTGTGTAAAAAGTGTGTCTGACGCTGCTGTTCGATTGATCGCATAAAAGAAAGAAATGAAGGATATAATATCAATTTGGGACTGTTTTGGCGGACGAAGATATTCCGCGGTGAATACGAATTCGAATGGAAATACGCCGACGAGCGGTGGCCATGTAAATCATGTAAATGAAATTGAAGAATCTGGTGAGACTATTCTCAGGGATCCCCGAACAAATTTTAGGAGAAAATCTTCCATCGTTGTCAATCAATTTTTCAATGCGGCTCTACCGGTGCACCGAGACGGAAGACGGCGATGGCCCAAAAGTGAGTTTTACCATCATCACCATCATCATCATCATCATCATCATCATCATCAATGAGTTGATTTCTTCAAATATATAGAGATATTTAAAATGAAGAGTTTGTTCGCAATCACATTTTCGGAGGTATCAGCGTCAATAAAACTCGTCGACTTATTCTCTCATCCTTTTTTTTCTTTTAACCTCTGCTTATATTCGTTTGTGCATTTAAGACCATTTGTATAAGCGTCAGGCTGCGCATTGTAAATTCGCTATCATTTGTTTCGTCATCATATTATATTAAACGTCAATGTCAATATTCACTTTTGAGAAGAAAAGAGTTTTTAAAGCAGAGTTCATCGTACTGTTGGATAGATAAAAGCAGAGCAAATATGTATTCTTCGCACAATTGAGATTTTGTTCTTGAGATACTTTTTTTATTGGATTTTCTCGCAACATTTTTTGGATGTATATTTTCCTCTCGGCGGTGATGAGTCTCAATCGCGACATGTAACGAGGCAGCAGCGTATATGATGCATGCGCGCACACGTCGCACCGGTGCGTTGGAAGGTTAAGGCACGCACTCTCGCGAAGATTAATACCGTCGTCGCGTTATGTTTTCCTATATATCTATCTATCTATCTATCTATCTATAGATATAATAATTAATATTCGAAAAATGCGGAGAAAAGAAAAATCGAATGACAGAGTAGAGGGAAGCACGATCGATGCAGGAAATCTCGCGGTATACGAATTATTAGAACCAGTTTTTCTTCTCTTATATTCCAATTATTTATAAATCGCTGAATAATAATTATTTTATATATATATATATATATATATATATATCCATTATTTGTATATGATGAGAATGCGCATATAGACGAATTTTTATTGTAGCATCATGGATATGTGTGCATGATGCGTATCCATACAACCATAGACATACACATGAATATAGAGTCTATATATTAACGTGTGCATGCATGCATCGGATATCTACATACCTATATGCATGATGGTGCGAGAGCATTCATCATCGTAAAAGCGGCCGCGATCGATTTAAATCGGCGAATGAAAAAATAATTTAAATGTTTCCCAGCGTCGAAAAATTCAATGATGATATGGCTCCATATATAGTGATGCATAAAATATCTCCTATCTATAGTATTATTTTATTATATATATGTGCTGAAATGTGCATGTACGTATACGCGCGCGATAAGCATCATATCTGCTCTCATCTTATTCCGAGGGAGAAAATAAGGAATATAACGCGTGAGTGGAATTTTGTTTCCCATTTTTTTATCCCTCCCGTTACTATATATGCATACTCATATACCCCGTTGTCGCGGTAAAAAAGACACGATCGACTCATCAAACTACAAAAGATCATCGACCAGCACTTGACACTTGATTTTCTCCCTTCTACGCGTGTCTACGCATGTTTATAATGTAAATTTATCCGCGTCTCTCTTTTATTGTAGAGTGAAAAAACGATTTGAAATGTTGTCCACTTTTCGTAAAAAAATTATCATGAAAGCATTTATCGCGGAATATGCATGCATGCATTTATCGCGCGTAATAATCCATGCTGAAGTTTATGATTTATTAATCACATCATGAGCATTTTAACAAAAGAAAAGGATCTCTGCAAACATTTTTCAAAGAGACCAACATTAATTATATATACGCATACGCATACAATATCGGATCTAATGTATAAAATGTATAAAAGCTGAAGCATTCATAGAATGCGCGAGTATTTTTTCAATTTGATTTTAATCAAAATTGATGTGGAAAACATCGAGCGCATATCCTCGATTTTATTCAACAAAAAAAACGTGTGCGCGACGCGATTCAGGAGTTCTCGATGAACAACGGGACCATCATCAGCGGAATGTGTTGAACCCCCAGAGCGAGCTATTATATACTGAGACTTGGTATATAATTGAGAATCGATGAGCCAATAACACCTGACCTGATGTAGAAAAGCTATATATATGTATATCTCATCTATTGATGATGGCCAATGATGAAAAAACTTGGTTTCTTATTTATATACGTATTCTATACGTTCATTGAAATTTCAAATATTTGAAATTTTCGGCTCATTTTTTCACGACTTGGACTGTATAAAAAAAAGATATGTATATTAAAAAAATGTATACGAGGTGACGAGTGCGCATGCGGCTCATTCGATTGACACAATATGATGCGAGTCACACACTCTGTCGAAAACAAAATAATTCAAGTATCTAATATAGTATTAAAAATTATGCATGTGCATCAGTGAAAAATATTTAGTTGCCGATTTTGGCCTCTGATGCTCGTTGATGGAGGTGCTGGGAAGATCATAATGAAGTAATTACTAGAACCCGCGTGAAAGCGACACTCTCCCGGCGCGTGTCTAGAATCAACAAATCTCTCTCAACACGATGACGCTTTTATATAGAAATGACAAACAGCACATCAGAGCTGCAACGGCGGAAGAGCAATATAAAAAAAAAAGAAAATAGCTCGCGGAGGAGGAGTATAGAATATCATTTTCATTGTTTTTATTACGTGTATATCTATACATATAGAATGTGCATGTACGAAGCAATTGACGATTGCCCGCCGCGAACATCGCGAAGTATATACCGGAACGAATTATGGACGACTCATCGTCGTCCATATAAGAATTGCCATTTGAGCAGGCTACATTTCGATGACTCTCCTCGAAACGAGAGATGAATATATATATATTATTTAATAACAAAAATAAAATCGTCTCCCGAATTTCTATTTTAATCTCGCGTATACAAAGGATCGCGTTTCATTCGTTGATGTGAATCATCATTTTTCGATTTTATTTCATTTCTTATTACTTTTTTCATTTTAGTCGCATTCCAGTTTTCGACTCATCATTTTCCCGTTGAGTAAATATTTACGTCGATCCAGACGCGAGTATGTCTCTCGTCGTCAAAAATATTGAAAATATTTTCAACTATTTTTAAGATTTGTTTTTATAAACGACGCAGATCTATATGTACAATACTCTCGCTGCATGCTGCACCCATCAGTATATACGCATTGATATACTAATAATAGATAATAGTCAGATCAGAGAGATCTAGAAAGATTATGCTGATTGCTTCCGCGATGAGTGACATTTT
The DNA here is from genome assembly GCA_030522605.1 of Cremastinae sp. B BG-2022a. Taxonomy (NCBI): domain Eukaryota; kingdom Metazoa; phylum Arthropoda; class Insecta; order Hymenoptera; family Ichneumonidae; species Cremastinae sp. B BG-2022a. Next base: position 7,320 of record JAPYYX010001867.1, read on the forward strand.
TAGTTTCAAGAATAATCGCATGAAAATGCATCAAAAGAAAAAGAAAAATTCACCCGCGATTCTTCATAAAATTATATCCTGCATCACCGCCCGTGCGCAGCTAGATTTACCATTTTGGGATACGAATAAGAGATATCCACCAGGCGCCGGATACACATATTATACTGGATGTATTTTATATAAAAATATACATATAGATATGCTGAGAATAATTTAATCAAGTCACAAATGAAAATAAAAATAAATTGAGAGTCGTCACCATCATAATATATGTATGATGGGTGCATACTACAATGATAATTTTGAATTTGGAAAAAAAATGATGCTCTGATGGTTTTCTATGTTGATGATACCGCCAGAAACATATACGCGCATCTGCTCTCCGGCGGCGATCAAAAATTTTATTTATTTTTGTGTGCCGGTCCCGCGGGCAATGATCGAAGCAAGGACAAATCTTGAACTGCTCCTCGAGATCTTGACGGCATGAATGAATAATCCTTTTACTAACAATTCATCAACTATTCAGTCGAATCGATCGCTATAATGGATATTATATATTTTAAATATACATATAATATCGCAAAGAACATTTGTATGAAAAGAATAAAATCCGTTCTGTTAAATTTTCACGGATATATGTAGATGTACTCTTCGCACCCCCGCCATCATTTGTCTATATATCTATAACAATACATACAGGTACATACATAGATCCTACAGATGAACGAAAAATTGGTAATGATTTTATCTCCAACCATACATCATCTCATCTTATATTTCGCGATATGTGTATGATAATAATGATTTATTAATATAATGATATAAATTGATAGAGGAAAGTTTCAATATTTTTGGAGAGCGCTCTTGGATAAATGATGAAATTTTAAACGCGACCTAAAATGAGAAAGCATTTCGTAAACGATTATTATTTTAATAATTGGCTTTACATATAGGTATGCTGATGGCTTTTATATGTATATACACCCGCGCTTCAACTATTATTTTCAATGTGAATCCTTAGCACCATCAGCGTCGTATACATATATTTTCACGGTACACGAGCATTTTCGATATTCGCGCGGAGAATGGAAATAACCCCCTGATTTTCAATTGGACACAAATCTCGGAAATTTTTTACTCATCCAATTGCTAATGGAAAAATCAATGACAAGACACACTCTGTTTAACCTTTCATTATTTATACTCTCCATCAGCAAAATGAGGGAAATACGATTAGAAGGATGAGGGGAGGAGCATTCCCACACGTGCGAACCATTTATTTTCAAAACGCAAATCATCATACACTTTTTCAAATAATTCCTCTTCTATTGTATATATAATAAATAATCATCGCGCGATATGCATATACACATCTTTTATTTATTCTTAATGATCGAGACGTCGCGGTGGGGTTCATCGGGGAGGGAGGGGGCGATTTTTATCATTATCAGCGGCGTGTATACACCGGAGAAAAGGTGTGTCTGTATATGTATATAGTTGTTGTGCGGTCAGTTTAAATGCGCGGACCGGTCTCTCTCGAGAACATTCGACGATTCCGAGGAAAGACGAAAAGAAAAAGAAATGATGTGTGAAAGAGAGAGAGAGAGAGAGAGAGAGAAAGAATAACGAGAATGTGCCTATTTTTCTTTCTATCTGCACGTATGCTGTAGAAAGAGAGAGAGAGAGAGAGAGAGGGCTAAAAAAATGTGTGTTTCAGGAAACCGGTTTATCAAATGCGGGGGGGAAGGAGCGAAAGAACGAGCGAGGAATAATCGAACACGCCGCGCGCGCGATCCGCCGGAATATTTTCGCAAATCCATGACCTCCGCCGGCTTAAAATAATAATGTAAACATTTTATTTTGTATAGCTCGCATATTAAGAGAACAATTTTTGTATCTCCAAAGCATCACTTTTGTCTCAATACGAATTTCGATTAATTTTCTGATTTAGTTTATTAAAATTAGTTAGACCTCGACGCGTTCACGTTGTTTATTATCGTACAGTAGGTAGGTATCTATGTATATGCGCGTGTTAGAGTGTTTTCATGGAAAATATTTCGGCCGAGAATTTGATTGTGCAAGCAGTGGATACTTGCGCGAAATCTTCCTGATGTTGGGTAATAAGAATCCAAGTCTATTTCGCTGTCTCTTATTCGGGTAAAGCGTGCGTATCTATATCTTGTTTGGTACATATACCGATATGGCGACTGGCGGTTTAACGCCCGTACGTTATTTTCTTTCCAAATAAAAAAAAAACAAATTATCAAGACGAATAAGAAGAGCATATCAGCAGAGAAGAGACAAAAGGATAAATACATTTCATCTCTGTCTTAATAATAATGAGAGGGAGAGAGAGAGAGAGTATAATTGAAGAAATTTTGTTTATTACAAATATTTTCGTGTGACGAAAGAGAAAATGGAGAAAAAGCAGTATACAAATAAACATGGGAGGAAATAAAAGAGAATGTATGCACAGTCATTATATATTTCGGAGGAGAATAAATAAAAGTAGTTTTTATCGCGACGAAATTACAACTGCAACGACGAAATAAAAATAAGCCTAGATATATGTATATTATGCCGGGGGTCGCGCGGCGTGTGCGATTGCGCAAAGCAATTTTGTTCCGCTCTCAGTGCGAAAACGCCGCCCCGACACGGTTAGGAACTCTATAACTCTTTGACGACAGACGATAGATTATGGCTCATCTATACTAATTATCGTATGAACCATTCAAAAATGAGTCTCAACTTTATTTTTCCGCGTATATACTCTCTGATGATGTTCTCACTATATTATTCATATTCTCCTCGAGAACCTTCCCTCTCTCTCTCTCTCTCTCTCTCTCTCCTTATTTACGCGATATATTATTCATTTGAAATAACAAACAACATATTTAACAAATTAATATATCATCAACGCCCCCGCGATTTACTATATGCTGTGTATATGGTATATTGTCAACCTCAAATATACATATTATGTAGGATGCAACAACTCGGTTTAATCTTTTTTTCAACTTTTTCGATAGCCTGCTTCATTATCTTTATTGTTAAATACGTAGAGAAATAACGATTAAACCCCCCATATAATCGTTTACAATGATGAAAAATTTTCTGGGCCCACGGTCTGTTAAAAAAAAAAAAACGACTCGATAAATCGGTACGCTTCTGCGATCTTGCAGTGGAAAATTATTATTTCCGAGGGTGCTCGTTGAGCGAAAAAAAATGCGAAAACTCCAAGATTTCAGTCTCTCTCTTTTAATGGATAGATAAAGATAAGGTTGAAAGTACGAACACAGGACAAAGACGAAAATGGCGGATGCCCGGAACGAAAGAATTCATTTTATCTTTTCGCAAAGATCGTAAATTTCCTCTTGACAAGGTCAATAGCTCGTGACAACGATTGCTTACTGAGAGCAAAACAGTTGAATCGATCGCTCGTAAATAACTTGTGGAAAAAGGAGATTTATACATTCTATACATAATAAAAATAAGAGACTTCATTTTGAACTTGAGTCAAAATGTGTGATGCTGTCTGCCGAATTGTGGAATAATTGTTTTTCGTTCGTTATTTTGCCTCTCGAGATATAATGCATATCGCGTAAATTGAATAAAAAATGTTTATCTTGAAATAAATCGAAATGTCCTGTTGAAAAGTTTCGCGAGGATCATCAAAAAAAGTAGAATCGCACGTGACTTATTTTTATGCCGCACGATCGTGACAAAATTATGTATTTTTCATGCATCGTCTTTTGTTGCATTCAATCGTTTGAATTTTCCAGTTAAAATTACATACGGTGAAATACGTTATTTGTTTCCTTCTCGCATTTTTTATAGATTTTCGATGATGAATTTTTATGATATTAATATACAATAATATATCTACATATGTGTGTCTTCTCTATACAATGTATTGTGCATCATAAAAGTAATTATAAAATTCTTTGAATTTTGAATAAATTTGAGCGTTGTCGCTGTTGTTAGGGATTTTTACGCTCATGGCAATTGGTCTTTTGGGGCTGACGACGGGATGCTTCGTACTGCTCTTTCAACCGTACGAGTTGCTGTTTAAGCTCAAGGTCGTCTTTACGGAAGGCGGTGAAATATTCGAGCTCTGGCGCGATCCGCCTGTCGAGCTTTATCTCAAGGTATATCTCTGGAATGTAACCAATCACGAGGACTACCTCGCTGGGAGAGCCGAAAAACTGACCTTTCAGGAAGTTGGTCCTTACGTTTACAGGTAATAATAATAAGGCCCCCTTTTATACTATTATTTTTCTTTTATATATACATAAATGTATATTTTATTTATAATACAATGATAATTTCAGAGAAGGCATGTCGCACTCGAATGTTACGTTCAACGAAAATTCGACGGTGACGGCGATCCCGCGGCACCCTTTGACTTACATCGAGAGCAAAAGCGCAGGAAGGGAAGACGATATCCTCATTCTGCCCAACATCGCACTTTTGGTAAGCTCATCATTTACATACTAAAAAATTTCGTTTTTTGAGTCTTGGAGTCGTCGCGCCGATCGGGAGAAAGAACGAAAGAAAAAGTGAAAACGAGTTTGCCGCAAAAAGTTATTGCATGGAGATCGAATGTGAGAAAAGGCGCTCGTCCTTGACTAGGTCAGGATCCAGGGGAATGGCCTCTGAACGAACGAGACCGTTTTTTTTCTTCTTTTTTTCATCATGTACATACATACATATACTCTGTGTACTCTTCCATTATCTTAATATCACGAGGTGAAGAGCTCAAAAATCATATTTTATTCTTTTGTGTGGATCTTGGAAAACTATGAGATGAATTTCGTTAAAATGTATCATGTATTCTATACAATATATATATTATCGCGTGTATAGACCGAGGTGAAAATGAAAATTTATCAATTTTTTCAGCACTTTCGTGCTATATATAATTGTATGTATACGATGATATTACATAACTGAGAGACAATCTATGAGCAAATTGGGTCACTGTGATTGCGCGCGCAAGACAAAAAAAAGAATAACTCTGATGTTGATATTGACTAAAAGTGGCACACACACACACACACGATACGATAGCCTCTACACTTATATTTTTATACGTACACACTATAATAATATGAAAATTTTTGTAAAAGTACAGCGACACGCAACAAAATAAGCAGTATAAAATAAATAAGAAGTAAAATTTTCAAAATCTCTATATCTATAGCGATAGGTACGCGTAAAATACACGCGTCAGAGAGTGAATGGAGGAGTGGAATAAGGCTGCTTTTCATTTCTTTTACTTTCTTGATGAATTCATTTATATGACGCGATCCTGCTACAGGTTTTTCTCCGTGATTGGAAGTAAGCCAAACGGGTCAACGCGACCGATAGAGAATAACACACGCGGTGTCTTGATTGCGCAATGGAGAAATTACATAGGTCAGCGCACTATACAAAATATAATCGTGCCTCTCTTGTATTATTCACGAATGTTACGATAATGATTTTTATCATTTTTTCACTCATTTCATTTTTTCCACGGAGCAACGAACAGAGCCTCATCATCATCATCATCATCATCATCAGCTTATCGATGCGACCTTCATTTTAGCATTATACATATTTTATTATAGATATATGTATTCTCATTTCCCTGATGTATGCATGCATGCACATATGTATATATATTCGTACGTTATATGTCAGGTCAGGACGGAGGGGGAAGTTTTAACATTGACAAATTGATGATTATTAGAATTAATATAATCAAAATAAGTTACGTAAAACTCGCGAGAAAATTCGAAATGTCGAGGATGAGGAATCGAGGCGCACCGTTCACCCGTTTTATTGTAATCGGAAGAGATTTATCTTCCGCGTGTAATTTCTCATTATCTCATTCGTCGCGCGCGTCAATATAAAATACAATGAGGAACATTATGTCAAACAGTTAACGATTATTGCCCATCTCCGCGGACAGGATACATCAATTGATTAAAAACAAACGAGGATTATACACATACATACATAGTCGCGATACGATCGTTATTCCTGATGACGATGCGTTTAACATCAGAATAATATAAAGAATATATATCCTACATTGTATGTATATATGTACGCGCCGAGAAAACTCTCAGCATCCTCCCGCGTACATCAATTTTTTCATTCGATGCGAAAATATTATCCCCGCGGCGAGTTAAAATTATATAGAGTCCAAATATTTAGTACATTCGAAAATTCTTTATTCTCAGAGCGCGTTTCGAAATATGAAAGGCAAAAACAATAACCCGCGTTCATAAAAATTAGCAGATCTTTGATGGTAATGACGATCGACGGGGAGGTGGGAATCCCCATCGAGTATAGTGTAAAACTCTTTTTACATCAGCTCTTTTTTCATTCTTCTCTTTTCCGTTTTTTTCCAATTATCTATCCGCGAAAACACATTTCACTAGAGTTATATTATTGCGAATGACGAATAACGAAAATAGTAAGCGCGTGCATGGTGCATGATGATGAAACGCGGCGTGGAGGAAAACTTGCTGGAATTTTCAACAAATTTTATTGCAACGTGAATATTGCAAAGAAACTTTCGCAAGTGTGCATTTATTATCGTTCTTTGTTTGTTCCGGTATAGACGTACCTATCAGAAAAATGCAACTTTTCACCGGCGATCCATTTTTTATTATATATGTATATATTTACGGGACTATATTTATCATCTACATAAAAGAGAAGGAAATTTTTCCATTTTTCCAGTAGATTTTTTGTACGCTCGCTCATTTTGGATAGCCGCCTTTATTATAGATATTAACCGTCAATTGAGCGAATAGACGCAGGGATTGAAGTGAAATTGCTTCGAGAATTATTTCATTCAATATCTACATATAATATATGAATACTCTCTATTTATAATACTCTCACTATCATCGGCGGCGGCGTATATGTATATTAAATAATTAAATAATCAGCGTAATAGGCATACATAATGCATATCAGACCGATGATGTGCTGGAAAGCTGTTATTAATAATGCTGGAGCTCAGCACTTATCAAGTTGTCAGTGCTGAGAAAAATACCTTTAGAGTTCAATCAGCACGGTCATCAGTTGAACCATCATTTTATTGAGCATACACATTTCTACACATGTACAATTTTGCTTCATCTCTTTTATATGCGGCGCTCCGCGGTGTATATGCTGTATCGCTACATATATCTATTATACAAAAGATTCAGCGATAAGTGCGGGTGCGCGTTGAAGCAGCAACAATTTTATCCTCTGGATTATAGTCGTGTCAAGTGGCTATTATCGCGTGTGCTTCATGCATAAACTCTGATGATGATGAACGATCATCATTAAATCGCTCATGTCATCTTATTTCTATCAACGGCGCTAAATTTCTAAATCTCTCTCTTTTTATTGTACATATATACATATACCTGAGAATGCGCTCAAATAAACGTACATTGTATATACTGCAGCGTGACAATAATAATAAAAATGATCATAATCCCGAGTATTCGCGTGAAAGCGGCTGATGATTGTCGATTCTTTTCTTTTTTTGCTTGAGGTTTTATTCTGGGCACGCGACAGGCATGTCACACGAATGGGTGTGCTGCTCCTGATGCACACGTTTCCCCGCGTCGATGCGAGAGACTCTATAAATTTTGTATTATCGATAGCGCGATAATTCGAAGCCGGTCGCGGTTCATTCCCATGACGTAGATGCATGATGATGTTGACAAAAAATGAGCAACCTCGTATGTATATACTATATCATATACATTATACATACATATAGCTGATAATTGTAACAGGCCCCGGTAATGAGAATGCAAAAGAGCGCGCAGTCTGCCGCTGTCGCTAGAAAATGCAAAGAGCAAAATTATAGGTTAATCTACAGCTTGCACTCATCTCGATTATGAGACCGATTCCTCCCTCCCCCTTTTAGTTAAAAAACGTACTTGAATAAATTTTAAACACTTTACCTATCTACATAAAACAAATATATATCTACCGATAGATATATAAATTATGAAAATATGTATAATTGAGGTGGTTCGGAAGAAACATCAATGAAAAAATCGAGTGTATCAAACGAATCGATTTAAAAAAAAACGTTTCACTCAAATAGAATGTACTCTTATGCAGCTAACGAAAATTTCACCGGAAATGACAGTATGACAACACTCGTGCAAAATTTTCGAATTTTTCACCGAATTTATTGTTTCTTATTTTTACTCGGCAGATCTCAGAGCATATACTCATAGCCACGCGTGTATGGTCAAATGAAAGCTTAAAATAATAAATCTTTATTACAAATAATTAAATAAATTTCGATACTTTTTGAAAGGTAAAATTTGAAAAATCTATTAAGGTTACTATGAAACCATCTGCACCTTTCAAGGAATATAATAATATGAGGACGAAATTTTTCTGGAATTACAGAGTATCGCAAATGTGATGCGAGATGCTTCGTACCTGTCTCAATGGGGCTTGAACGTAGTGATTAAGCAAACGTCTTCTCAACCTCTGGTCAGAATGACTGCCAAGGAATTTATGTTCGGCTACGAATCGGCGCTGGTCACACTTGGAAATACCGTTCTCCCCTCGTGGATTAAATTCGACAAGCTGGGATTGATCGATAGGGTGATTATTCGTCATTATAATCAAATAAAATAAAATTCGTTAAACAACATTTTCCAAAAAACAACCAAAACAATATGTTGATGACGACGCGTGTTTTCTATTATTATTGTTGTTGTTGTTGTACGGCATCAGATGTACGACTTCGAAGGCGACTACGAAACGGTATACACTGGCGAGAGTGACGTTAGAATGACAGGTCTGATAGACAAGTACAACGGCGATGTCAACTTGCCCCAGTGGACCGGGAGTTGCGCCAACGTTCAAGGAGCCAGCGATGGTGCTAAATTTCCGAGCTACATCGAACCAAATGACACCCTACTTTTCTTCAGGAAGAGTCTCTGTCGGAGTGCTCGTATGGTTCGTATATTTTATATTCCCGTTATTATTTTTCTTCTTCTTCATCATCATCATAACCATCATTAAAAACAACCCGCATCAGGTCCGGACTGGCGAAAAAGATGTTAAGGGTCTGCACACGTATCAGTACAAGTTTCGTGAAAACGAATTGGACAACGGTGCTAATAATACGGAAAACAAATGTTTCTGTCGACATGGACGTTGCTTGCCTCCAGGTCTGATCGACGTCACTGACTGCTATTACGGTGAGTTTCCATCTACTTATTATTTTCGCTCGTGCGCGACTAACACCGCGATCATGTCTTATTTTTGCGATTATTATTCTCCATTAATTACTCATCAATATCGTAGACGACAATCATCGATTCCAACAAAAACATGAAAACTCATGAAAAATTATGTGTTCCCCAGACTACATGAAATAATTACGCATCAGAAAATCATTATAGAAGCGCGTTCAGCGATATCGAGCACACAGCGACAAGTCGGTGGTGCAATTAAAATGAAAAAAAAAAAAAGAAATTCTTGCGAGAATTCTCTCGAAAGCAGGTAAATAAGTTGATTTTTAACGACTTTGACGCGTGCGAGCGATGTCATCGCGGATATAGGCAAAAAAGTAAATATTCTATACACCGGGGGGGGAAGAACAAAAAAAACGTGTAGATACATCATGTGAAAATAAAGTGCAAGAAACAAATGACGTACGTACGCCGAAGCGAATTTCATTATTACGTATGTGGACGATACACATGCACGCATGCATGCACACTCGATGATTATTTCACATTATACTTATATGCTCTCGTTATCTTCCGCACAGCTCGTATTCATTCATTTTTTTTGGCACAGGTTTTCCAATCGCCCTGTCTTATCCCCATTTCTTCAAATCGGAGCCTTCACTGCTCGAAGGAGTGGAAGGATTGAATCCCGATGCAGAAAAGCACGAATCATACTTCTTCATCCAGCCAAAATCGGGACTTCCCGTAGATTTGGCTTTCCGCTTTCAAATAAACATGGCTCTACAGGATATCAGCAGTATTGCCCACGTGGAGCGTTTCGCTAACTTTGTCCTACCTCTGCTCTGGTTTGAAATCGTAAGTTATTTTCCTCCTTTTTTTTTTTACTTAAACGCGAAAAAAAGGAGAAAAAAAGCTAAATACATAGCAAGGTCGGAGCGCGGAGCACCGAAGGACGACCCTGAACCAATATTAGATTCCAAAGATTATTTTCAGCATCGTTGATCTCGAGTCATTAATTAAGAGAAACTCGGTCAAACGCGCAGTTGAAATTCGAAGAAAAAGAATTTAGTCCATAAAAGAGAATCCGCTGGTGAGAGCGAGTATGAGAATAAATAAACCCTTTTATGTATAATTGTTATACCGGCGCGATAACATGCGTAACATGCGATGCGTAAAACTTGGATAAATCTCTATCTCTCATCAACAGGGTATGTACGAACTTCCGGAGAGTATGAACAATCGTTTCTGGCTGTACCTGAACGTACTTCCGGTCGTACAGGACGTTGCGTGTGGCTGTCTATTCGTCGGAGGTGGAATTTTTCTGGTCTGGAGCGTGGTGAAAATTCTTCTGTACACTCCGAAAGCAAACGGGAAATCAAACGATTCGGGAAAATGGTACGAGAATGAGGTGGTGCATAATCAGAAGAAGAGGCTAAATTTTATGACGAACGAGAAACGGGGCTCCGTAAAGTCAAAGATGATGGATACGTATTACAGTTCGCTTCTCGACAACAAGGACGACAGCCATGCGGGCGAGCAGCACGACAATTCCGAATACCTCAAAGAGGACCTCGTCTGATGAAAATAAGCGCGAGATTACCGAATCTCATTATTCGCTTTTACTACATACATACATATGTATCTATCCGCGCATCACGGAAACGCGTTCCTTTCTTTTTCGAGGAGATACGTTTCATTTTTTTTCAACCATCACTGATGAGCGATCGTTTTTATATATGTAGTAACTAAATGACAAAAAACCCTGACAACAAATGCCCCATCATCATCATCATCATCTCTCGAGCTCGAGATTCATCCTAATGTCCAAAGTTTAAGCTCATCGCTGATGCGAGAGCTCAATCTTGAGCGACTATATACTTAAGAAACACTCTCTCATTTTTGATCTTTCATCATCCCAATTTTTCGAAAATTATTTAAAAATTCAAATATCTTCATTCCATCAATAGACAACGGAATAAAAAAAGCCTCAGACTTCTCACTAGATAATTTCGCAGATATAAATACCTAATATACATATGTATAACAGTATTCGACACAATAGTTAGCGTACATGCATGTATAGAGATTCAATGAAAAGGGGTAGGAATACGGTGCTCGATGAAAACGTGTATAGGTACATATTTCTCGCGCTTGGCCCTACTCAAATACCGCGCACGTTTTTTATTTATCCTATAAACGCGGAAAATACCCACACATTGTAAATATGTAAATACGAGAGAAAATAAGAAAATACACATTACGAGTATGTAATAGTAATAATTATGATAATAATATAAGTAACTAAGTTTTTTTTAGTCGACTTCGCGGTCGAGCGAAGAATCGAAACGAAAGCTCAACATTTTCTCAAACTCTCGAGAAGCCAAAACCAACCTTCAACCGCCGTGCAACGAAAACGGATGCTCATCGAGTCCACTATTTCGACAATTTATAAAGAATTGTATTTTTCAAAATTCTACGAACAATTCTTATCCTCATATGTCACGATCTTGCCCTCTTATTATACAATATGTATAATAATGTATATGCGTATTGTATTTATGTACTAAAATAAAAATATGACATTTTTTCAAGAAACGAGAATCATCACAGCGTTATGTCGATATCAGTGACATAATGAGAGAGAGAAAACGACAAACAGAAGCAAAAGAAAAAAATTACACGCCCTTCCTTCCTTCCTTCCCACATTATTTGTTTAAAAATGACACAAGTTAAAAAAAGTCTTGCCGGCTATTCTTATTTCTCAATCGATAAAATAATATCCAGACTTCATATTATATCCTTCATATTTATCATAAAATCCATATCCTGTCGATGGAAAATTATTTCAATTATATACGCTTTTGCGCATAGTGAAATGTGATAGTTGTTATTTTTATTTACACTATATTATTAGTACTAGCATGCACCAGCAATATTGTTTTATTTAATAAAATAGCTGTTTGTAGAAATGTAATCGTGTGTTGCGCAGCACATCAGATTGTAAAAGATTGCAAATCTTGCCAGTGAATCTATTTTAAACGCTCCGCACTCTGCTCAATAAATAAGAACGTTTTTGTATACGAAAAGTGTCATATGTTATTGGTGCGTAAGCCTCAATGAATTGGAACATATCGCGGTTCAGCATCGTTGTTCAATATTAAAAGATTATCCCCGCGACAGTCCTCAAAATAATGATTTTGCACCGACGAGGACTTGAAAGAATCATGTATGACATATAATGACAAAAAGCATTAATAAATTCGCTTAATATTCGTATTTATTAGGTATTAATTGCTCTTTTCGCGTAAAAGATATTATCTCGCAAAATGAAATTGGTTAAAAACAAAAAAACAATTAATCAACCATTTTCCATGTCGCCTAATATGTCGCTCAACTTGTGGCTCATCCACCGAATCTCATCCTCACCGACAACGCCCGCTCCCCATCACTACTGTCGGTTATTGTCAATATGTAATACATATTGTATAGAAAAATTTATATAAATTCGACTCACCCTCTCTGGAACGCGTCTCGAATCATCTTACCCCCCGTCGTTGATGTCGCCGCACATCTCAGATACATTTATATGGGCAAGAATCGTTGATATAAAATCCGGAGGGGCACATTTTTCACATCCTTCACGAAATAATTCCATTTTCACAACACTTATTTTTCACATTTTTTCAAAAACATTATTATTATTATTTATTTTCTCAGTACGTCATCTCAATTTATCCAAATACATTTATAATTATAGAGAAAGTACAATATGGAGTCATTTTGATACTCGCAAAAACACCATCAAGATGGTGTAAAAAAGGAGGCAAGTACATTTTTCCGTAGCATTATGGTAAATAGTAGAGAAATTGTTGTAACATTA
>JAPYYX010001868.1:0-20415 GCA_030522605.1 Cremastinae sp. B BG-2022a
GACGTTATTGTAAATTTCACAAACGTCTCTGTTAAACAAGATCAACAGCGTATTCACACGAGAATGTCACAAGATTTTCCTCTTGAAGGATAAAAATTCTCAAAATTTCCTGGTTTAAAAATAAAATTATTTCCAGTCCTACTTTATCGTTTATCTTTCGTTTGTTTTATCACAAAAACGTTTAGGAAGGCATGGAAAATATTAATGTACTAATTATGAAGACTAGACGTCGTGGAAATGTTTTTCCATCGGCGCCGAATGTCGGCGACGACGAGGAAGATCTCGAGTGCCTTTCGACGAGTGGTTCCCGCGGCAATCGCGCATCCTTCGCGTGGAAAAGGGAAAGAGAGCGAACCGGCGATAATCCGTAACCCTTGAGAGAGAAAGTGAGATACGCTGCTCGAGTGAGCCGAAGTCACTGACCCGGGACGAAAGAAAATTGGTAAACGTCTCCCGAAGCGGTGGACACGAACGGTAGCAGGGAATTAGATAAGAAATACATTAATCCTCCGTATCTTCAAAGAAAGAAGCCAGAATGCACGTGGCACGTGTCCCTTTTATTTTTATTCCTCGTTTTTTATCATCCGCCGAAAAATATTTTTATTCCAAAATGAATTATGTAAAAAAAACATTAATTTTTAAAATATTGACTTTTTTCGCTAAATTTTCAAACCTGTCATTTATAAAATGATAGAGTAATCAACTTGATTTCTGCCATATTTGTACTGTTTTTCAAATAAATCTTCAATCTACCGTATTAATAAATTTTTATTCTTTTATTGATTTATTATTATGAATTAAAAAATAATAATAAAGTGAAATCGACCAAAAGGGTCTGGAAAGCAAAGTTACGGAAATAATTTTTTTTTATTTCCAGTCTTTCATTTTCAAAACGCTACTGCGTTTTGCCCGGTAGCAAAAGAAAAATGATAATTAAATATCCGTTCGAGAATTTTCGTTTCCGCGATTAATCTCGGTGAAATATCCGCGGGGGTGGCGTTCGAGGCTGTAAATCATCCGAGCCGAGTTTTGTGTTATGTTAAAAGAGAAGGATTGTATATTTATCGCTTGTACGATGAGTCGTATTATATGAAATTTACAACTGTATACGCGTCGCGTGTGTACGAGACTTTTTAACCGCGATTATTTAGCGAAGAGAGAAAGAGAGAGAGAAAAAAATAAATAAAGAGAGGAAAAGATGAATGTGAAATGGAGAGAGAATTTCGCTCGGGTGAATCTTTTCTTTTTCCGCTCTCGCACACCCCCAGCATTTCTCCCACGGGAACTTTTTCCACATATTTATTTACTTCCTTATCACACACTCCTTCGCCTTCTTATTCTGCCCCCCAGCCTCGAATTTTCCTTTTTTACAATTCCCTGGACGAAATTTACGACCTCTGTCCTCTTTCCTCTCCTTACCTGAGTTTCTCACATAAGCGCGATCATTTTTTTTACTTTTATCGAGAAATTTAATATTTCGCAATTTAGTATTTTATTACCTAAGGTTTCGTATTTTCTTATCAAATAAAGTTTACATTTGTTTGAATAGAACTGTACGAGAATTTGATATTTTGTTACCAAAACAACAAATATAAGTATATACAAACAATTAATAATAAACCATTAATAAAATATCAAATGAAAGTTTACAATCAGTATTTAATTCACAACTTTTATTTTATCTCTTTACGCAAATGTTGATGTAAACTCGATCATTTTTAAAAAGTTTATCAACATTTCTTTAATTTTTATTAAAAAATATGAATTTCTAGATTCAAAAAAGAAAAAAACTTAACTCGATATTTTTCTACCCCTCAACGAACCGAAACTTCGTACAATAAATAAAATATTGACAAAAAAAATCAAAGCAAAATCGATCACGAAAAAATAAATGTTAAATAAGGTCCATCGAATATTTTCTCTCCATCCATTTTTTTTCAGCGTCGAGAATTCACAACGTGGGTGGCAACAATGGCTCTGTCACGTTATGGGACGTTCTCGCCCAGCAATAAAAGCCGAAGGAAGAAAAAAAAAGAGCATAAGAAGAAGAAGAAGGAGCGTCTGGTAGCTTCGCAGGAAGCAAAGGAGATCAAAATTGTATGTATTTCTCCGAGCGCATTTAAATATACGTGTACACGTCGTGGACGGAGAGGAGAAGAGGAATTTGAATGTCCGACGTAGCGGGATGATCGATCGCGGACGAAATGAACGACTGTCAAGGTGGATAGTCAGCCCGGTCTATAAAGGAACACGGCAGCGGAAAGATCACCGGTCGCAGGGAGCCGGCAGCACGGGCATCGGCCCATGAGATCGGAACACACGCAGCATGACACACATACATCATATATATTTTTTATATATTTATATTTTTTTATCTATATGTACATGTATATTATATATGAAAATATATTTCTCAAAGTATACCGGGTGAGCAGGAACTCGACGTTGAAGTCGAGAAAATGCGTCGGGAAGAATTTTCGAAGTCCGAAGACGTTTTTCGATCCGGTCAGGAATTATCGAGTCCGAACGGATCGAGTCACGCGATTATCAACCGGCGCTGGTTCGCTGAACACGAATCGTCGATAATTCATCAATAACTTTCTCGAGTAGTCAGGTCTAGAATTTTCTTCGATATTTATTTTTTCTTTCTTTTTTGAATATTTTTGCAACACCCTGTACATCGAGATAATGTTAAATATATGGTACATATATGTATGTATGGACTAAATATACGCATTATCCGTGACGATGTAAAAGTGTGCGTGGAAATTTATGAGAATCATGACTCGATATGCTTCTGGATCCATCTCTAGTCTTTTTTTTCCTCCTTCTCCCTCGAGTATCGATCTCATAACGATGATCCGACAGATCCTCGCATCGCCCATTGATCTTATCTAACTTTAACGCGTTCGCGTGTCCCTCCTTTAGAAAATTTTTTGTTCTTATTTTCAAAAACTTCGAGGTCGATGAACTTGCGAAATTTCATCGTTGATGCATTCATATTTATTATAATAATGTATTTAAAATTTTTGAACTTTAAAATTTATTTAAAGAAATATGAAAAACGCATTTTTTTGTGTCGATAAGAAATTCCAATGCAATGCAAAAATTTCGGTGTTTCTAAAATATTTTTTTAACTTTGGAGGAAAATTGAGATCGCGAGCTTGTAAAATTTCATCGTATTTTTTGTGTTTATTAGTGTTTTCCAGTACATTAAATTTTTAAGCTGCGTAATTTATTTGAAACGAATACCAAATAATAACATAACATATTATTATAGTAAAAACAAAAATTAAACTGTATATTTTGTATAATAAACGTCATTATTTAAAAAATCCATAAGAAGTTAATTTGAGATTCGAAAACGATCGACGAGCTTTTTTCACATTTTCCGTTCCCCCGAGCTTCAGCTTTTTTATCGTTCGGCAACCCCCTGAAAATAGCCGCGAGCTCGCTTTCTCTCATTTTAATACAAATTGTTCGGTAGCCACAGGGTGAACAGGAGCGAACCGCACTGATCGTTCAAATACTGACGAGGCGAGCGAGCAAGAAAAATAAGAGAGAGGGATAAAATGCTGTACGAGTTTGCCACATGTCGCTCAAACAACGAGCACGAGCTCTCTGTGGTCTCTCATTTTTTTTTCTCTCTTTCTCTCCATTACGAGCCCGCGATCCCTTATTATTACGAGCACGTGTAACAGACGGAAGAAATCGTCAAATTTATCGAGAAAAGCCGATTTACATAAATTTCATACCAACAAAAAAAATTTTTGAAAATAAGAGAGAATTAGCCATAAAAGTGTTGTCAAATGAATCCATTTTATCCATTTCTGTGTACTCTTCAAAAATATTTAATAAATAACTTTGCGAACTGTTTAATATTTAAAAAAACATTTTACATAATCAAACATTTTATTTATACGCATTTTAGAATGATCTCAACTTAAAAGAATTCGATAACAATTTATTACTTTCCCTAAAAACTTTGCAACGTCTCCATTCAATTACAAAAAAAGAGAAGCGAAAAAGAACTTTTCCAATCGAAGAAAATCCGAACTCTAATTCCGGTACATTTGTGCGCAAACACTTGTCCCGATAAATATTTTCCTGTATACTCTCACGTTGATCCGGAGTTGCTTTAACGAGAATTACCGTTCGGCAAGGCAAGGGGAGAGAAATAGGGGCTGGAGGAGCGACGAAGGGGGCGTCCGGGGGGGGGAAGTCTCATCAGCCTGATAACCCCTCGAGAAGCGTGTCGCCCACTCACTGTGATTGCCAGCAGGCTTGTAACGATACACGGAGCCCTACGAGAGTGTTCGTAAGCTCTCGTATAAATGTACCGAGCTTTTCCTCCTCCCCCCAATCCCCCCCCCCCACTCCCCTCTTTGCCACCCTTTTTCTCTCCCAACGATCGTTCCCCGAACCGCTACAATGTGTTTGCCCTCGTATCATCCCTCCGGCTATTCTCTCGTCTCCTCACCTTCGCCCTTTGTTTCTCACGCCCACGAGAACGAGAGATTCCAGACTGAAATCCGCTCGACAAGCTCGATTCGCTTTCGTAGTTTTCTCGTTCTTCGTTGCGTGGAGTTTGCTTTTTATAATTTTCTTCTCCTGGATTAGATTGCGGACGTGAAGTAACATTTGAAGTTGAAATATTCGAATGCCTGTATTTTTTAATTTTTGTAAAATAAAAGTTGTTGGATTAACAAAACGGTTGATTAATATTGTAGAAGAAGAATCGAAGCTGAAATCACGTTTATAAATTATTATTTAATTTTTAATTTCTTCCTACTGGATTAGATTCTGGGCGTGATGTAACATTCGGTAGAAAAATATTTCTAATGGTTGTTCACTTTTTAAATTTTGTTATATGAAAGGCGTTTGGTTAGCCATGATTAAAGTTGCAAAGCATGACCCTGTCAACGAAGGTTGGATAAAAAAATTTTATTTCAAGTATTTCTTGCGAAGATTCATCGATAAAATGTCCGGGATCATGTAACATCGCGGCTCTCTCGCTTCCCACGCTATTACTTGGCGTCTGTAGTGCGCAAATAGGAGATCCGTCTACATTCACAGGAACCGATATAAATGACTGAAGCTACCGGAGAAAGAGAGAGAGAGAGAGAAAGAGAGAGAAAGGAGTTTCGCTGCCGGGATGATTCCATTCTCCTCTAATCATATTTTACCGTTTAATGCATTATGTATACACGCTCCGCGTTCCCGTAAGTACGCTCACACTCGCCTACGAATTGATTTCTTGCCGCGATTGGAATAACTCGTACGTAAAGGGTCGAGCCATTATCGGGCACATCGCTGAGGAAACCAGTGTCTGCGATCGAAGGAGAAATCGCTCATAATGGAAAGCTCAATATAATTTTGCGAATAGGCCGGGGAACTATTAATTGTATCGACAATTACCGCTGGACGAGAGATTTCTCGCAGCCGTGTCCATTACTGCCGATTCGGAAAGAGTATTTTATACTGGGTGTTTCAGAATTGAATGTCTATATTTAAAAAAAATTTATTTAGGGTCGTATTTCAAGAGCAGTTTTTGGAATTTTTTCGATTAAAAAAACGGCTGAAGAGTTATCGATGAACCAATCAGAAGATGCCACGTGGGGAGTAGACGCGTGACTGGCACGTCGTTTAAATAAAAGCTTGAGAATTATTCTTCAGTAAATTTTCCCACTCGGTATTTCAGAATCGGATGTCAATAATTACAAAAATAGTTTCTCCTTTAAATGTCAAGAAGAAAAGTATTTGAAATTTTTTAAATCCGAGCAACCGTTGAAGAGTTATCGATAACTTAAATTTCGACGAATCGGTGAGCGCGACGTCATAAAGCAGGTGCGTAACTCGCATTCGATTGGCTCGTGTTTGAAGCTCGATAACTTGGGACTGAAACGTCGTACAAGCAAGCGCGTGGGGACTTTTCGTCGTGAAATTTTATCGAGAATCTTATTTTTTTCATATAAACATCAAGTTTCAAGTTATGAAACGCCTTATACAAACGGCAAGAGAGAAGGAAACAACGAAAAACATTGTACGCTCGAGTTGAGAAGAACCGTAAAATAAGGCGGAGCAATTAAGTCGAACGACTCTGTTCCATTCCACGGTGAATTCGCACGAGTTTTTTTACTCTTCTTAATCTTTACTTCTCTTCATCTTCTTTTCTTCTAGGCTAACATTGAGAAGAAAGAGAGCACGGAGAAAAATAAGAATACGAGATTAAACCCCTTTTCTTCCCTGTCCCGTGAGATCGGCAACGAGCGCCCCCGAACGAGTAGAACGAAAGAAAGGGATTCGCTCGCGCCTGACGCGCATAACAGAGAAATGATTTGATTAAAATGTAAAAGAGAACGCGCGCGAGAAATTCTGTCCCGGGGCAGAGTCTTCGGGGTTGAGCTTCTGTTTGCGCGCATTTCACGCTTCGGTTGCAACAAAAAAGGGAAAAGAGATACAAGAAGAAGAAGGATGGAAAAAAATTTCGAAAAAAAAGGGAAAAAGACGGTGAGAAAAATTCAGAAGGAAATTCAAGAGAGAAAAAATGGGAGAAAAAATTCGAGAGATTGAGAGAAAAAGAAATAGCGAGCCTCTCAAAACCCTCTCATTTGTTTTTGATATAAGTATACTAGGGTTTATTCCCGACTGTGCTGCCACTGCTCGACGTGCTCGGGAGTTAGACAGATGGTAGTCGCCGCATTCAATGGCCTGAGAAATTGGATCGCGTTTTAACTCCCTTTATATTTCGACTGCTCTCTTATATACACTTTTTCTCTCCCTCCCTCGTATCTCGCTTTATCTAAATGCACGATTCCCTCTCCTGCACGGTCAGACTGCACGGAGAGCAGATAAAATTATATCCGCCGACACTTTGCTCGTGCTGTGAAAGTTGAACGAAACAACTGAGAAGAAAAATCTACAGGAACAAGCTAAACGAACGCTTTAATTATCACGAACCAGAAATTTCACCCTTTCGAATTTTTTACTAAGGTCTGATTAGAATTATAAATTTTCTCTCTATTTTCTCCTATTTTTTCTACTTTTTTTTTAATGGGAGTAGAATGAAGAGGAATATTTATTGACGTCTAATTATCGATAATTCGAGTCAGAAAAAAATTTATCTGAAAATTTAGGGACGTGACGAACGTCATCTGCTTCGAATATTTGGGGTGATAAGCAAATTTCGATGTAATTAAGAAGTCGAAACGATATTCGTAATAATTTTTCTGTGAGGGTGAATCACGCATGAGACGATTATAATTTATTCGAGTCCTCAATTTTTTGAATTGCTCTCCCTTTTGTACCGGGGATAAATAATTTTTCATCGAATATTGTGTCTACAAATTGGATGGGGAATTGAAAATAAGAATTTTTCAGGTGACGAATCGCGTGTCACTCGCGAACAATTCGAAAATAATAAGCAAATAACAAGCGAAACGATTAATTTCGATAAATTGTTTCTAAACGACGCTCTCGTGATCGAGGAAACGAAATTCCCACTCGGAGCAATTGAATAATAGTGTATGCATGTAATCACTATCTGTAAACAGTCTCGAGGGAACTTTCGCATGTTTCGCCATCACTTCGGTCTCGCTACGAAACTTCGGTCAATTTTTTTTTCCTCCTTTTCTTTTTTGTTCGTCACTCGACGATTAGAGCATCGCGTGCACGGAGATAATCTCAATTATTTCTCCGGATATGGACGATTTCCAGTCACAAAAAGATGTCAAAATATTTTTATTTTACATTGTATTTATAATTTTATAATATTTAGCTTATTATCAATATTCATGTAATTTAGCATTTCATAATTTATAATTGCGGGAAATAATTCGCAATTGATATCCACGATGATCGTTTTGAATTGTTTTATTAAAAAAACATCAATGTCATTTCCCTTCGAAACGTCACGTTAGATGTAAACAAAGTTATATTTTTTTTTTTCAAATAATATTCATTTATTTTTTTAAACTGATGACAATATTTGTTTTTAATCACGTAAACTGCATTAAGAAAATTTTAATGTTAAACAAATTTTGACATTTTTTTAAACATCAGAGAAGTTTTCCCTTGTTATTTTTTTCCATCCTTGCTAAGAGGTTCAAAGAAGAAAATGGAGAGTAACTCCAGTGAATAACTGATGGCAGCTTCTCGCGTAACCCTCGACTCTCCTCGTGAAAGCATTCGGCAATTCTCTGGGAGCGAGGGAAGTCGGGAGCCCAAAATATCAGAGGGAACATCGTGAGAGTCTATCGTATTTTTCACGACGTTTTCCGGCTGGAAAGACTGGGAAAAGCTCGCGCATTCGCGAGCTTTTCCTCGCTCTGTGTTCAGAGTTTAGCCCCGGAGAAGACGACGCTTTGAGAGAATATTCAAGAGGGTAAGGAAGAAAAAGAAAGAAAATGTGAGAAATGGGAAAAGAGAGAGCAGATTCGAGAGAGGAAGAAATTTAGAAGATGAAAAGAATGCGTGAGAAATCGATGGAAATAGAAAAAAAAATAATTGCGTTAATTGTAGAAAAATAAAAAAGGACGAAAGAGAAACTTAAGTGCAATCACTATAGGTTCGTCAGACACGTTGAATCATTTTTTTAATGAGCAATGAATAAATTCTCATGAAAACCGAAATAAAAATTCCCTTGATCGAAAAAAATATTTTATAATTTTTTAAACTTTAGTAATTCAATATTCTTAAAAAAAACCATAAACAAGAAACTTTTTCATTAACTTTTTTAATCACAATTTCTACGGATTTCCTCACTATTAAATAATTGAACTAAAAAAATCTAATAAATGCAAAAATAGAAAACAATTATGAAAAAACATCAAAATTCAAAACATGAAAATAAATGAATGAATGCGGGGAAAATCGATACATCAAAGAAAAATTCATCTGAAAAACAAATATATTAGAGAAAACTGGAAAACAATACATAAAAGAGAGAAAGAGATAAAAATAAGAGAGTAAAAGAGGATAAAATGGCGGCTCAAGTTCACCCTCCTTATTGAATGCTGAAAAACGAAAGGGCGTAATCCTGTCGACGATTAAGGGCGTAAAGTGATATCGATTGTGGATGGTAGCGAGAGGGGAGTTTTCCGGGTTCGAGAGCTTCAGGAGGAGGAGAGGATGTCGACGAGGAGGAAGAGGCGGAGGACGAAAAGGTGGAAGGGGTTGGAGGAGTTGACGGGACCAGGGAGAGGTTTCGTCGGTCTCTTCTCGACGATAAGGGACCGCGAGGGGGGAGGTCGATAAAGCAGCGATCGCGCTCGAGACTCAATTACACGCTCCGGCGCACCCTCTCACAACCCTCGAATCTTCCTCTCCGGACACGCTCCGGATAATGGCGGATAGATTACTATATCGTTCGCTCTCGCTCTTCGCTCCCTTCGTCGTTTCATCCGGGTCTCAGCCCCTCCCGGATGCGCTTTCAGGAGGAGAAAGCAAGAGAATTAGAGCAAGAGATAGAAAATTGGAGAAAGCGAAACGAAGAGGAAAAGATGGAAGGAAGAAAAGAAGAGAGAAAAAAAGTTAAAGAAGAAAAGAAAATGGAATTAGAAAAAGAGAAAATTCAACAGAAAAGTGTAAATAGAAAAAAGAATTGTTTAGAACAGTAAAATGACAAATTGCTAAATAATGTGTAATTAACAGAATAATTGTAGATAGATAAGTACACTGAAAAAAAAAGATGGCCATTTCCAATGAAATATTTAGTTGATTCGTCCATATTTAATAGATCCAATGGAATATTGATTGAACCAACTAATATTTCATTAGAAATCGCCACATTTTTTTCAGTGTATTTAGGCGAGACACAAGAAAAAAATTAAAGTAGGACTGCGTAAATAATAAGAAGTAGAAATAGAGAAAATTCAACAGAAAATCTAAAATATAAAGACAAAAATATTTTGATGTAGAATGAGACCAAAATTACTGAAAAGTGTATAAAATTTAAAAAAAATCAGAAAAAAGTAATAATCGATGATACAAAATTTGATAAAAGATATAAAAACGATTTCCATTCTCGTTTCCATATCTATATGCTCGGAAAAGTTTTCTCAACGATCGACTCGCGCGACCTCTTCGCCCTCGCGAATCTTCTCTCGACGACCCTTCCACAGGGGAGACAACCCTCGAGCTTAAATTCCGTTTCTTCCTCCGGATTCTCGTCGTTTCTGCCAGCCTTGTCCGAGTCTCCGAGCCAATCTTGTGCCTTTTCTCACAATCCGGGAGACAAGGGATTGGGAAAGAAATTCTCGTAATCGATGGCGCAACTTTTCACGATTTTTCTTTCGGCTTTAGTATTTTCAGGATATTATTAAATTTTTTTGTAGAAAATTTATTCAAGGGAATGAGAGGTAGAAGAATTTGTTTAAATTAATTTACATAGAAAATCGTCAACTTTTAAAATCTGTTAATTTTAACAATTTTCATATTCATTTAATTCATTATTGAATTATCTATAGAAAATTTATTCAGAGGAAAAAAGAAACTGAAGAATTTGTTTAAATTCATTTACATACAATTTTTTTCAAATCCTTTAAAAAATGTCTTCATAACAATTTAAATACAAAACATTTCTGTTTAGAAATTTATTTTCTCGATAAAAATGTAAATAAATTTGTCAAAGATCATTTTCATCCATTCCCGTGAATGTTTTTCTTTGTTCTGTAATATTGGACTTATCTATCCTCTTCATTTTTCCTTCACACGTATATTGACGTTCAGGTAGATCGGTCTCGATAGGAAAAACGTTCAATTTGATTGACACGTCAAGATAGGCGATTCGGAGTCCCTTGAATAATAGAGAATGCGGGTGAGAGCTATTTTCAGCTCGGATTGGTCATTGACGTGTGTGGGACACACAAGTCAAACGTCAATTTTTCATTCCGATCGTTGTTATCGACAAATATCGTCTCTCTCTCTCTCTCCACCTCTCTTCAGATGTCTATAATATTTTTTCCAGGAAAAATCCTTTAGTTTTTATTTTCGATAAATTTTTTAATTTCGTATTTTTACTATTTTTTATATAGTTCCAAGTTTTTCTTTTTCATTTTTTATTTATACTTGTCCATTTTCTATTAATTATAATTTAAAAAGTTGATATTCTTTTTTATTTATTCTTTTAGAGCAAAAGTGAAAATTTACATAATACAAAAAGCGAATATATTTGAATATGGAGATTTAATTAAGAAGTCTTTAAATTTTTTCTACTAATTTTTAATTATATTTTTAAATGTAGCTTTGAATTTTTTTCATTTCTGTTAATTTATGCTTGCACTTTCCGTATTAATAATTATATAAAATTTTTTTTTATTTTTCATTAATTAATTTTAGTGCAAAAACAAAAATTTCTAATCACTGAGAAAATATACGGCGAATTTACACCGCGAATATATTCGATTATGGAGATTTAATTAGGGAAGCTAATTCAAGAGCATCCTACAATTAGACGAAGAATTTCTCCTCCAATATTGCATATATATTACACATTTATATACACATACATTAGAATAGATATTTACGTACATAGCGAAGTGATGCGTGCTCGACTTCCCCCGCCCCCTATTTTTGCCTTTCCTGTGCGGCACGCTCAATTAGTGAAGGTATAAGTGAGAAATTAATTACCCTCCGAGCTATGTACATATGACACGATTTCATAGGTCTCGAAACTAAATTCGACATCTTGAGCTCTTCATCTGAAATTCTAAAAACATGAAACAATCAATCACAAAAAATATTTCATTTTAATTTTGAGACTTATAGTTTGTAAATGTTTATTATTTTTGGTAAAATATGAAAGTAAAATGTTTTTTAGATACATGACAAATGTTTTTGAATCGTCCTTACGTGAAATAAGAGAAAGTTATTTTCGTCTGTGGTTTTTATATTAATAATCGCTACTTTTTTTGTTTTTTTGAAATATGAGCAGAAAATGTTTTAGATAGATACGTGAAAAATATTTTTAAATTGTCCTGAAGTGAAATAAGAGAAAATTATTTTCGTCTGCTATTTTTTTACTAATTTTTTGCAGATGACCGATTGATCAAACATTCGATACTCTGATGCCCAAATATTGCACTATTTTGCAAAGTACACGCGTAAAATATTCTTTCAATACATATAAAAAATATTTTTAAATCGTCCCTTCGTGAAATAAGAGGACGAATTATTCTGAACCGCTATTTTTATACCGATTATTTTTTGCTAATGATCGATTGATGGAAAATCCGATAACGAGGCGCAAATAATGAGAGAGCGTCTGGAAGTTTATGGAAAATAATCGACAAGATCGACGAGACGCTTAGCGCGTCATTAAAGATTGAACGCTTGACCCGACGTATTCATGAAAATATGATCCACAATAAGAGGAAAAAGCGAAAATAAAGAAATCGAAGGGGGGAAATAAATAAACGATAAACCGAGATTTTTGGATATTTCAGTCCGGCGAGAGTGTCTGCGGGATCAAAATTTCGAATATTTATAAGTAGAGGCATATATGTATATATTCAAACTGGAGATATGATTCAGTAACGAAATACGGTCTGGTCTCCGAACCCTCGTAATTTCTTCACCGGATTCATTTTTCTCCTTTATTCAAATTTTTTCGACCGGACGAGACAAAAAAATAAACATAGAAAAAGAACGCGAATAAAAAAATTACAAAAAAATACGTATATACGTGTATATGAAGAACCATGGAAAAAAAATCATAAAATATAAATAAAGCGAATAAAAAAGAGGTGAAAAAAAAGAGACAGTGGAATATTATTTCGCGTGTGCGCGCATTTATTCGTGCGCGCGGGGCGAACAATAATATTTCACGTGGGGCGCCGAGGCTAATTGAATGCTACCACGGTAGTTCCGAAGCTTAGCCACAAGGCGGGATCTCCCTCTCTCTCTCTCTCTTTCTCCCTTTTTCCTCTCTCTGTGCTCTTTGGCGCATTTAACGATTGCCCAGGACCTTCCTCGCTTCTCTGTCTCTCCCATCCTTTGCGTTCGCGAATACCGCGTGAAAGAAACTCGCGCTCCACGAGCATAATATACGGGTATTCTTGTGTAAAATTCAACCACCAAAAAACTTTCAAATTTTTAAGATTTTTTTGTAAGAAATAAATTTTTTTTGTTGGTCAATAATACAAATTTGATTTTCGTTAATTTAATGTATAATAACGTTTTAGGTAATTTTGAATTGCATTCAAATTGAATCAATTATTAGATGCATCAAAGAAGAATCGAATTTATATATTAAGGTGACATTTAATCCATGCGAGTTCGAGAGGGACAGACGCAAAACGGATTAGCTATTTTATGAGAGATTTTTGTGATACATTCAAAAAAATGAAAGAGCCACATTACTCTTTGATGGAAAGAGAAAAACGAGTTTTTTTTTTCGAAAATTGTTTATTTTCAGAGAAAATAGCATATTAGTTCGGTTTTGTACGATATAGGTCTCGTAAACATCTCCTTCAATTGAAAAATATCATAAATGTTGATAGTTAGATTTTAATAGTTCATAAATCTTTGATAATTAAAAACTTTTTTAGAAGAAAATTTTTATAATTTGTATTTTCATGTTTGAGAAGTTCATAAAGGAAAAAAATGTATGTCTGGATGGGTAAAGTACGAACAAAACGGTAGAGAATAGGCAAAAAATTAGTAATAATTTTTAACAACAAATATTGAGCGGTTCAAAATTGTGTTACAAGAACTTAAAAAAATATTTCAATGTTGAAAAAATGATTACCCACTAAAAAGTTTGAAACTTTAAAAATGTTTGTTTTATTTTCACGTTGAAAAGTTCGTGTAAGAGTAAAAAAACGCATTTATCTGCATGGATGAATTTGGGTATGAAAAAAGAGTATACAAGAGGCGAAATTTCCAGGAGACTTCACGAGAGGAATATGAAGTGTGCGCTTGAGGCTGAGGGACAATAATTAAACAGGCGCGGTTAGTTTACGTCGGCCTCCCCGCGGTTTTTTCGTACATTCTCACCCGAGGAACGCCACACGGACACGAATTTTCGTAAACGCTCATCCCAGCCGGCAATTTTCGTACGTGAGATAGAGAACGGGTCTCCAAGCTTTCAGATTCATAAATATCGTTCCTCAAACCTGTGAGAGAAGGAGAAAACATTTTTCGAAGCGAGAGAGAGAGAGAAAAAGAGGGCGAGAAAAAATTTTCGGATCGAGAGAGAGCCCGAACGCCCGCCTGTAGATGCAGCTATTCGAGGAGTGAGGGGTCACACCTTCTTATAATTATTAATACGACAAATGACCATGCCACGATTCAAAATAAAAAAAAGTCAATCAGACTCGATTCGTATGCGAGGAAAAAAAAAGAAAATTAGATATTGACGAATAAAAAATATTCTTAAGTGTGAGTTGTTGTGTAGTAGTTCATCAAAATTAATAAATAATCAAGCAATGAGCATGTACGAAAAATAACCATGCTATGATTCAAAATGAAAAAAGTACCCGATTCGTATGCCAAAGAATGAAAAAAATGAATATTATTAACAAATAAAGAATATTCATTTTCGAGTGTAAATTGCTGAGTGACGAGTTAATAAAAACTAATAAATAAACAAGCAATGAGCTTGGACGTGATGTTTATTTTACAAATTGCGAAGAAGAATGATAAATTTGATTTTTGAAAAAGTTAATTTTTATACAGAATAGTATGTCTGTTAATTTTTCAAATCTCAAAGTAAAGAAATCCGCGGGGGGTACGCGTCACTGTCCTCGAACGCTAAGTGTGATGGGAGCCGTTTTGAATAAATCTACAGGGTGTCCGTGAATTCGGTTGAGAAATGGATATAATCAGATTCTCGACAAAATTTCAAGACGAAAAGTTCTGACGCATTTCGCGATCCGATCAACCAGTCAGGAGCTATCGACAATTTAATTCCGGCCAATCGCAAGCGCTCGGATCACGTGACCGCGTTCGCAGCGCCACCCGCGGCGTTCATCGATTGGTCGAGCGTAAATCGTCGATAACTTCTCCGCATTTGCTCGTATCGAAAAACTTCCAAATACTTTTCGACTCAGAATTACATGCCGAATCCGTTTCTCGATTATCCACATCTAACCACGAGACACCCCGTACATTAAAAAACGCTTGTATACACATGTAAACACCAAAATGTTTCTCGTTCCGGCCACCGCATTCCTTGATACGAACACAGACGCGTTTATACGAAAGCAGACGAAAAAAAAACGTCTCTTTTCCATCATCTCCTTTCTCGTTCGTCCAAAGAGGAAAGAGAAAAGATGTTGTAGAAAGAGAGAAACAAGAGTCTGACACTCTCGTCCACGGGGTATATCATCGTACGCGGCTTTTATACCACTCGAAAATGCGAGATAAGAATCTTCGCGTTCACTCAAAAGAGAGAAGAAGAAGAAGAGTGGCTGACTCGTACCTCACTTCTTCAGGATCCTCTTTTTATTCCACTGGTGGCACTTAGGAATATTCACGAGGAAGAGCATCGGATGAAAAGTTAGAAGAGAACGAGAAAGAGAGAGTGAGAGAGGCCCCACTGCGAGAGAAGCTTCGCCGCGGTGGGTATTCCGGGTACAACCTGCCACTCGTCAAGAATCCACCCTCGTGAGGACTATCCGTTTCTACGGGTATGTATTTGTATAAAAAACGCGCGTGTTTTTTTTCGACGTCTTTCATCTGCGTGGCTGATGAGTAGCGAAGAAAGCGGACGGTTTTCCTCCCCTTTTTTATTCCTTCTTTCATTTTTATTCGGAAGTTGAAAAAACACACAGGGATTAAGTGAAAAATATTTTTTCGAGATGTTTCGCGAAAAAGGGTTGAATTTTTAATTTATTTGTGATCTATGATTTTAATGAGACATTTTTAATTATTTTGTGATTACAATGATAGAAAAATATGGTTTTTAAAATAAATATAATGAAATAATTTAATTGTGATAAAATTGGCTCGAAAGTGTTTTGACTCAATCTAAAAGTCGATTTTGAATAAAAAATTATAAAATATTAAAAAATGAATTTAGTTTGATATAGAACCCAATAATTTTTTTCTTTGAGTAGATACATTGTCAAGTTTTGGGACCAAAAATTAGTTTATATTTAATTCTCTCAAAAATTGATGGTACGCCAAATTTTGTTACAACTTCCAGCAAAAACAGTTAAAAAAATCATCAAACAAAAATTCTAGATGAGAAAACGACTAAAAACGACTCATCCTTTTATCTTTTAGATACCCTTGTATATAGATAAATAAAAAGAGAGAGAAAGAAGAGAGAAGCGAGAGAGCTAACAAGACGTTTCACGGATCAGCATAGCGCTTTGATGCCAGTCGAGGAAATTTTTCTCTCATTCGTTTTTCCTTCTCTCTCTCACGGATGTATATTCCACGGCGATGCGGGGCTCTCTCGGGAGGTCTCTCATTCCCGGAGCGAAGCAAATTTCAACTCTCTTATACGAGCATGGCACACGGCGCGAGCGAATCGCTTTTTCTCTCGACAGTTGAGGGAGTTGAGAGTATAAGAGAATGAAATATATATATATATATTTATATATGTATATACATGTAAAGTCAGAGAGAAAGAGAGAAAGACAACCAGGAGAAACGGAACCAAACCAGCAGCCAACAGGACCGACCACCACCACAAACAGCAGGCAAAAACTCTGCATATATTAATAATTTCCAGGAGCCGTAGTCACTCCGAAACTCTCTCGAGAATTAATTCTCAGGTTTAACTGCCACCTTCTCTTCTCCTTCTTTTTATCCCCTCGCATTTTTCTCTCTTATTTCTCTCTCTGTCTCCCTTTTCCTTCTTTCTCTCTTCTACGCAATTACTCTCACCTTTTGCCTCTTTTCTTCGCACCAATTTATTCGCTACTTCATATCATCGAAACGTGTTTTCCCAGAAATGTCACTGGCTGTCAAATTTACGTGAAATCTCCCGTCAAATGATTCAGAGAAAAATTATACTTTGAAGTGTGTTTGTTTCTTCCGGTTAGATAAAAATTTTCTAAAGTTATTTTATTTTTGAAATTGTATGTAAGTTTCGATAAATATTCAGTTTTTGGTGCAGTCTCTCGTAAAATTTTTCTTAGAGCAAAAAAATATTTTTTGTAAAATTATCGTAGTGTCGAATGATTCAAAGAAAAAAAATCAAAACGAATAAAATGACACTTTAGATGATTAGAGAGTCATGTGTGGAGCAAGTGGATGCATTTCATTTGGCTCGTTATGTCAAGGTAAAAATTCTATTTTTTCGAACCCATTTTAAAATTGATAAAAATTAATATATTAACTTCTTAAACAACAAATATTGACAAAAATTCAAATTGTTTAATTTTTAAAATGATCCGAACGTTTTGGAACTTTTTAGCGTCTGATGTGATCCTCCGATTTTTCCTACAGCGAAAACAAAAAATGATTCCCGAGGAGACATTTAACATCAATTTTCCAGGATCCACCGTGCGTAATTTCTCAATAAGCTTGAAAGAATTTCATTTTTTTCGCAACGTGATACACATCTCAAAATAAGAATCTCATCGTAAAAATCTACTTAGTCCCGTGGAAAGAGGAGGAACGGACGTTAACAAATCGAGAAGGGGTCAAAATCGTAGTTTGAGTATTTTTTTTTGGGTTCGAGCTCCGAGTTCGAAACGATATACGATTCTTCACGGGGATCGGCGAAAAGCCTTGGACTGTGGGTAACGAACGTGAATTCCCCTTTTCCGCACTTGAACGTCAGCGAACCCTCGTTCACGTTTCTGACTCTGTCTCTCTCACACTCTTTCCTTTCTGCAATCTACGTTCACAATATATATCTATCAAAATATATATCTGTACAAAATATATCCGTAACCGCGCGTGCGCTTCGCATCCCCTGCAAATCGTAAATCAAGGATTTAAAGCGTAAGCGCGTATATTATTCGCCGTAGTTTTAATCGTAAACGGTTTAATCGCGTCAAGGACTATCGCCTGCGAGAGATCGGTGGAGCAACGTTGTCAAAACACTGGATTATCCACGCTGCTCCATTTCTTTCATTCTTTCTTCCCCTCAGATTTTTTTCACATTTTTCGTCACTATTTTTCCCTCTTTATCCCATCTACGTGTCCATTTCGTTTTTTTTTGAAACATTTTGTATTAAAATCTCATAAATTGTGTATATTTTTCGACTCAAAAAATCATAATTTAAAATGGAAAAGTTAATAATTACTGAATAACAATTTAAAACAAAAAATGTGATTTTTCGTCACTATTTTTTCTTTTCTATTCAATATCAATGTTTTGTTCATCAACCAAACATACTTAATAGTATTTTTGTTACAAATGACATAAATTATGTCTGTTTTGTAGTTATAAAAAATTCAAAAATAAATTTATAATAATTTTTATTAGATTTTCGACTTTGGCTGTCTTTAAATAAATTGTAAATCCTTCTCAATAAATAGCGTAATTTTATACTTTTGTTTTCAGTTTAAACTCTAAATTTCTTTGTCGTATTAAAATCGAATGTTCATATGTATAAAATTATAAATATATTTTTATGAATGTCTAGTTTATTCGTTGAAAGTTGTCGAATCGTAAACAGTTGCGATGAAATTTTTGCAACTTGTCTCAGGTCGAAGTAATATCAAGTTTACGTCTCGTCTCGTCTCAGGAACGTGTTGGACGGACGAGAACGCGAGAGAGGACGATGTGGCGCTTATTGGACACAAGCAACGTAATAACGACGATGCAAACGGAATTAATTTACGACAAGACCGGGGACGAGGGGGAGAGAGACGGAGAATCGAGGATTTGCGGAGGAAGCGAGACGACGTCTTATTCGTTACATCGATCCTGTGCAAGCCCTGCGTGGCTTAGACACACAACAACGCGTATACCACAGGTGACGCCAATTTCCCTTTTTTCTACCTCGAGATTGTCAATTTTCTTTTTAAAAAAATTTTTGAGGAAAGAATTTTTATCGCTAGATATCGAGACAAGTCTAAAAAAATTCTTCGAAAATATTTTTTCAATAGAATAATGGACTCTGAAATTTCTTTTCTTTGACATTTTTGACAGATTTTTTATTCGTCATTCAATTATCAATTTCATAAAATAATGTAAATAATTTTATCGAATATTCATTTATTATAACGCATTTTACCACAGGTATTGAAATAAAATTTAAAAAATATAATTATTCAAAAATATTTGTATGAAATATTACTATAAGTTCGTAAAATTGGAGTTCTTGATAAATGAAAAATCATATGCAATGACGAGACGAGATATCATTAATTTCATTAAATAATCTCTTGGGAAAAAGGTTTTAAAAAGAGAAAAAATATTCATCTCGAGATATCCAGACGGAAGTCGAAGAATTAATTATACAAAATATTTTTATTCCTATATGCTGGTGGCGAGACGACAGGATATCATTGATTTCATTAAATCGTAATTTCCACCAAACAATGCCACTAAGTTTATTTAAGCTTAATTTATTAATCGTACCAATGTAAGTAACTTTGCTTGAATTCGTAATTGAATAAAATCAATTCTGTCGTCTCGCCGAAAATTGTCTATTTACCAAAAACACCAATTTCCCGATCGCCTTAATTTGCGATAATCGGTGATAATTGATAAAGCGATTCGATCCCGTCGATGTGGCTCGAAATAATGAAGCGATTCGTTGAAAAATTCATCGTGGAAGGACTGGATGGCGCGCAGACATTATTTCATTAACTAATAAGAAGGCCCAAGTATAATAATAATAATAATACGACGACGAAGAAGAGATGAGAGAAGGAGGAGAATTTCGAAAGGGTATAATTGGCGACCTGAAAATATGAACGCAGCTTATTTAAACGATCAAACAACGTTCTCCTCTGGTACAGAGTAATCGTTAAATGAAATAATCACTATACAGAAATAATCGCTGTATGGAATAATCATTAGAGACAATCTCAGTTATTTCGAATTTAGACTAATGAAGAGGAGAAATTTTCAAAACCGAGTAGGGGAAAATAGAAGAAGAAAAGATCGAGCTTGAAGAGGTCAGTCTGATATATAAAAAGATCGCTATATTGAATAATCAATAATCAATATGCAAAATCTCAGTTAATATTTTGACTTTTGATTAGGCTGACAAAATCAGATTTGAAGATTGCTATTTTAAAAAATAAGAAGAAAATAGGGTGGGGGAGGGGGCAAAATGGGGTACTTAAGAAAAATTTCCGATTCCAAGGATTTAAATATGCTGAATTTTTTGTTTTTTATTCACAATTGAAGGAAACAAATTCAATTTTCAGCTGAAATAAAATTTTCATGAGAAAAAAAAATTTTTCAGTGGTCAAAATGGGGTACCTCTGCAAAAAGTACGAAAAATTTTTTTTTCTCATAATTTGTTAAGTTATTATTAGCTTTGACGTCTTATTTCA